>CAEFZX010000691.1:0-36082 GCA_903066825.1 Alfaro cultratus | reverse complement strand
ATATTTTGAGCAAAACTGTGCTCTTACCCTGCAAATTGGACCTTCACACTCTGCTCTTACTGGTGCAATGTGCAATTAATGAAGATTGGCCACCAGGCTGGTCCAATTTAGCCATGAAACCTCCCACACTAAAATGAGAGGTGTTTCAGTTTCATTGTCCAACCCCTGTACTTGGTACTACTATATAAAAGTGACGCAATTTCCTTTTGTACATTTGTATCGTGATACAAGTCTTTAATTTCATTCTTAAAAGTCTTAAAATTAAGTTGGTAAAACCTGCTGAAGCCTTGTGTTATCCTTATGGAGCAAACAATCCACCTGTTTTGTTACTTTTAAATCGTCTTCCCTCTTTTACTCCCTGAGATGAGGCGTCAGATATGTTGTTTTTCTTTTTGCATTTGCTGCCACCTAGTGGATCTTTTGAAATCAGCAGTTTGAAAACTAAAATACAGATGCATCTTTATAAATTGTATTATCAAAAAACGTATTAATTTTAGCAGTTTAAATCAAAAAGGGGAATTTGTATTTTACGTAGATTAATTACACACAGAGTGGGTACGTTCTAACATTCTTATGATGATTATGGCTGATTATGGCTGGCTGACAGTTAAAACTCCAAAATTAAAATTTAGCACAAGACCAATAATAAGTTAGACAGAGGGTCATTTACAAGCCACAAACAAAAGTGTTCTGGAAGCAAGCTTATTGGTGGAAAGTTGAGTGGATGGAAAACGTAGCTTGATTTTCAACACAAACTATATTAGTGCGTGTTGAGTCTCAGTAACATACTGCAGGTGTTTGAGTTGATAAAGTTTTTCTTGTCCTCACAGATAATGCTGCGGTCAAAAAACCTGTAGAAATAGAGAAGCCTGTTCTTCCAGAAGGGAACGTGGTGCGGCCCGTGGAGAGAGACGCCGAGCCCCCCCAGATCAAAGGACCCGTGGAGAGGAAGGAGGAGGAAGTGGTGCAGCTGGACCGCCCCGATGCCGGTAAGGAAGCTGAAGCAAACTGTGAAACGGAGCGGATCCGGAGCCGTTTACGACCGCCGTCTGTTTGCTCTGCCGCAGTTGTGCCGGAGGGGAAAGCCCACCGCCACGAACCGCCCATCCCTCAGGACGAAGTGAGGGTCAACTCCAGGAAGGACAAACCAGAGCTGGAAGAGAAGAAGCAAGCTGAAGAAGGGCTCAAAGCAGAGCCACAAAGGAATGAGCCGGGGCCCAACCTCAAGAAAGACGACAGGAAAGAACGAAACGCCGAAGAGGCCGCTGGAAGGAAGGAAGAGGGGAAGGCGGGTGATCCGGTGGCGTCCAAAGAGGTGCTGGAGAAGCCGGTCAGAGAGGTGGGCAAGCAGGACTCTGCTGCACTGAAGGAGGTGGAAAAAGCTGCCAATGACAATGCAGCTGTAGCAGCCAATCAGGCAGCAGGGGCACCAGCCAAAGAAGCTGCCAAACAACCAAATGCTGCAGAAAATGGTAAAGATTTAACTAGCAATATAGGGAATATGCAGCAATTCTCTCTTGTATGTTTTGTCCATCTTCTATGAAATTTCTGACCAGCTCCACCTGCTGAAGGAGAGCGTCACCCTGTGGCAGACGCAGACGCTGGTGCAGCCGCAGACGGCGGCGCAGCCGCAGACAGCAAAGACACAGCAGACGAGAAGATGGACGGTAGGTTCAGCTAATTTACCGAACATGAAGTCAGAAAAAGTGAGATGTGGAGAAAAATAACGTGACAGAAGCAGCAGTAGGATACCAGAACCCAACCGGTCCAGCCTCTGTTTTACTGTGGATGAACCCTGTCGCAATAAGCAATTAAGCAATGAATCGATTAATCGCATAAACTAAGATGAGCTTCACTTGTTATGACTTAATATTTTTTCTAGTGAAATTTTGTTTACAGATATACGTCATAATCCACTTTATTTATAGTTTTGGTTGTAAGTGGTTTTTATTTCCGTTTCATTTTTGATATTTCAAATGCATTCCAGTTGCAGTGTGAAGCGTTCTTTACAAGATCACAGTTATTGGTCTTTGAGAGAGCTAGCTGGCAGCATTATCCCATTACCAATATATGACTTGAAAATGGTCTCAACAATATTATCATTTATCACAGTAATTACTGGAGCAATTTCTTGTCCAGCGAAATGTGTTTTGGAGAGCACTCTACATGTGCCACTGTCCATTCTGAAAGCCTTAGAATATGTCATAATAAAACAGTATTTATTTACAAAATGTTGAATAACAAGTAGGGAATTAATTTGGTGATTTTTGTTCATTAGAAAGTTAAATACTTGGGGCGTGCTGTGGTGGCGCAGGGGCTTAGCACGCCCCACGCCTGGAGGCCCCAGTCCTCGACGCGAACGTCGCGGGCTCGACTCCCGGTCCCGCATGTCCTCCTCCCCCGTCAGCCCACCGTCGCGGAAAAATGCGAGCCACTAGCGCCGCAAAAAAACTCTTCGGAGAAAAAAATGATAAAAAAAATAAAAATAAAGTTAAATACTTAAGTATCCACACCCATTGAACTTTGTCACATTGTGTCATGTTTCAAACTGGTCACATTTTTGTCCGTTTATCTTTAGTTGCAGCCGGATGAGTATCTGGGAACAGCACGATTAAAACCGTCTGACTCTCAGTTACTATATTTGAATAATAAAACATGCTTTGAAATAGTGCCTGGCTTGAAGGCACATTAAAGTGGTCACAAAGGAAGCTGGAATTAAACCCCAAACTTTCTGACTACATCCCAGCTCTCCTCAAAACGACGGGTTTGTTTTTGGAAGGAAAACGTTCCAGTTGATTTGAATCCAGTTCCAAGGCATCAGGCGCTCACTCTGAGTCATTTCTGATATTCTAAGGTGGAGTTTGCTGCTCCCTGTATTTTAAGTTTATTTCCATGATGGGTTTTCCTTCAGAATTTCCTCAACATTTTCATCTGCCAGAGCTGGTGGAGCGATACTCTTCAACGTTTATGTAGCTTCCGTCCTCTGAAGCTAACAGGCTAATAATGATTTAAAATGAATGGAAAACAAAACCTGCAGGATAACTGAAACAATGTGCTGAGATAGTCGACCACTCCGACACTCTGATGTTCAGGTTTTCCTCCCTACCAGTCCTGGTTTCCAGGTACGTTTCTACCCATTTGGACAGTCAGAGGAAACCATGTCAGAAACCCGGCCTGGTTCCCGAACAGCTTCCTGGAGTTAAAATCTAACTTTGTTTCTTCTCTTCCTCTCTCTTTGCTTGTTGCACCAGAGGTGTTAGACACGCGGCAATCTGATTTTAGTTCCTGATTCTTGGCGCACTCGGCTGTCTGATGTGGCTTGTTCACTCTTATATTCTGTTGTCTACCTTTCTCCTCCTCTTAACGCCTTTCCTTTGTTTCCTTCTCTCTGGCGGATTCAAATGGCAGTGATAAAAAAGCTGGTCGCAGGTATGGACTCCCTCTTTCCTTCTAGTCTCTGTGTCAAAGTCTGTCACCACACTCACTCATCAGCTGATCAATAATCATTACTTTAACACGCGGCTCATTTTACTAACTGCTGCATTAGTTGACAAATGGTCGTGAACGGAGATGCACCAAGATGGAGATGGTTGGGTTTTCAACTTCCTCTGCCCTGAATGGTGACTGGCTGGTCCAAGGAAAATTTAAAATCCTATTTTTAACAAGGATACCAATTTGTTCATTGAACTTTTTATTTTGAAGTATAAAAAAATTGCTGACATAATTCTCTTCCGATGGAAAATGTTAATTACGACACAAAGCGTTGTTATTTTTATGCCCAGGCTTTTTCAATAAGGCAACTTTTACTAAAAAGTTGCCTTTGCTGCACCTCAATCAGCTTTTATTAATTAAACATAACGAGTGTTTTGAAAGAAAGTGACTCATATCCTGTTCTTGTAGCTGGAAATAAATTTGTTCACTCAAATCCAATTTGAAAATTTGAAAACTAGCTACCCTTCTTTTAATAAAGCAAAATCATTTTAAACGTTTGGATCTATGATGAACAAACATCCCTTTGCTACAAAAACCCAGCAACAAATTGGCCCACTTTCTACGGAGGCCCCTAAGGGACATGGGGAAAATTTTCTTTTGCATTCCCTCGCAATAAGCAAATATTGCTTAATGAAATATTTATTGGTCTACTTTGTATACAGTCAGAAATATCCATTTAAAATGTAGAATTTATGCACATTTAAAGAGCTTTAGTGAAAACATGTTCATTCTGAACACTTTGGTGCAAAAAATTGATTGGAAATCAATTTATTTTTTGTCTATTTGTGTAAGGCTGAGATGGAACTGCTCATGAAAACGGCCCTTTAAACCATTCAGACCATCAACACAAAAGAGACACGATCAAAACCCGTGAAAATAACTCAAATTGTCCAAATAGTTTGGATGTATTTTTTCTCTCTTTCCTTCTTTAGGAAAGTTTGTTTACATCTTAGAAGGGAGATGGGAAGCCCATGTTTGACCTGTTTTGCTTTTGCACATATGTGTTTGTGGTGCATCTCTATCCTACAGAAAAAGATATAAAACTTCAGATATCTCACAAATGAGATATTAACATGCATGGAAAAAAAACACACGAAACCCTTATGGCAGAAAGTACCGCAAGAAAGACTTTCCGTATTCAATTGTGCCGCATGAACTGATCAGTACGTTATTGCGAGAACGCAAAACCTATTGCAAGGAAATGCAGAAGTTTTGTGAAGGAATGCAATACTTTTGCAAGGCAACTCAAAAGAAAAGAAATTCCCATGTCCCCTAAGGGGTTTTGTAACTTTTTGCTTGATTATAATTCCTTTTTTTTATTATTTTCTTGGCCTGTAAACACTTTTGACTCGATGATTTTGACCCACGTGACACAAAGTTGGACACGCCTGTCTTAGAGTTATGGTAAAGCTGTACGTTTTCCATGGGACACACAGATAACTTCTACGTTATTAATGCTAACCCATTAATCATTAATAATAGATACTAAGTATTTTTGTTTTCATTCTAAAACAAAAAAAGTTCAAATCCTTTTTAACAGCCATTGTTTCTCACACAGTGTGACGTTTCCTTTGAATATAAATATTAACGACTCTCGTCAGGAAGGCTACAAAAAAATGTCCATGTTTTCTAGATTTTGTTGTACTTTGAAGAATCAAACTGCTCAAAACTTGACTTGCAGGTGAACAACTGAACCTGGTGCATCTCTGTTAGTGAAGAAATCCTCCATCCACCTTGTCCTCTAACGTGTAGCTCGAGTCCTCTCCTTCCTGAAGCTGTGGTCTGTACTCCTTAGTACTCAGAAGTGTGTCTTGCTTCAGTTGGATGTGTGTGTGTCCGTGCAGAGGGCCAGCTGGACCACGCCGTGCTGCTGCAGGTGATCAAGGAGCAGCAGGAGCAGCAGAAGAGACTTCTGGACCAGCAGGAGAAGCTGCTGGCCGTCATAGAAGAGCAGCATAAGGAGATCCACCAGAAGCAGCCGGGCGGTGCGTACACACACCACACACACCACACACACCACACACACCACACACACCACACACACCACACACACCACACACACCACACACACATCACTGCTGTTCAGCTGATTTATACATGTGCTGATCAGCTGTGAATAATATTCCTCTGCGTTGGCTACGTTTGTTGACCATGTAATTGCAAAATTTAACGTTTTGCTTAATGGAAACACTACAATAAAAAAAAAAAAACTTGATTTGAAATCAAAAGTTTTGGTGCTAGAATGAGGGTTGTTGTTTTTTTTGCAGTATCAAAATTGGTTTATTTGGCAAAACTGCAATGGAAACACTTTTTTTTTGCATCACACTAGTCACATGATCAACAACTGAATATTGTCACTGGCGCAAACTACAAAGACGAAAACAGAAAAGAGCAGGAGTATCATGACGCTGCGTATTTTTCAATAATTTATTGCGTAATAAACTTATTCATAGTTGATTTGAATTGTGTTTCTTGTTTAATGGAAACATCACAACTGCAAAATTTTGCTTTTTGATGTTAGCAGAATTGTAGCCATGTTTCCGTGAACACGGCTACAATTATGCAAATTGCAAAAATGATTTTATTGATGAAAACACAGCAGTTTAAAAAAAAAAAGTTCTTTTTCGATAAAAAAATTTTTGCAGTAGGATGAGGTGGTTTTTCAGCCATGTCTAAATAGATGTATTTTGTAAAACTGCGATGGAAGCACTTTTTTGCATCGCAAGAGTCACTTCATCAACAACAGGATGTTACTGCTGGAGAAAACGAGGATGAAAACGACAGGAAGTGGTAGAAGGATGATGTTTGTTTTTTGGGTTTTTCAATGTGCAGCTGGCTCCATCAGAACTCACAGAATCACAGTTCATCAAAAGTTGTGTCATTCCAACCTGCTGAATCCAGAACTCTTCTGTAAAATGGCCGACTGTAATTTCCCCAGAACGCTGCATACATAGCTGCTCCCAAGTAGGCGGGGCTTGTTGCTCCAATACCTGAGTAAGACGCCGACGTTTTCTGATTGGGTGACAGATTGAGTGTTTAGTGCCATGACTTAATTATGAATGTATCTCATGTAAATGTTTAAATCCATCATTGCCATGATTTTAATGACTTATTGACAACAATAATTTATTATTTATTTTTGTGTGTGTAAGGAGCTGCAGATGTTGAGGCAGAGAAGGGAGTCCAGGAGGAAGGAGCAGGGAAAGCCAAAGATCCCGGCATGGGATCAGACCTGAAGGCAGCAGCAGCTGGAGGACAAGATGCTGCTGCTGGGGAGCAGAGAGCGGCTCCAGCTGGGAACGCAGCAGGCGAGGCCGCTAAAGAAGCTGCTGCAGCTGCTGCCGCTTACAAGGAGGATGCCAAAGCTGCACCAGGAGGAGAGTCTCAGCAGCAGAGCGAGCTGGGGGCCCGGGGGGTCCGGCTAGGGAAGAAAATACCCGCAGAGCCTCAAAATGATCAGGTGTCTCAGGTCAAAGATGAAGAAAGAAAACTCGATAAGGAAAAAGAAACGATGGAAAACCTCAAAAAGGACACACTGGACAAGGAAAAGCTGGACGGAGACGGAAATAAAAAGACCGCCGGTGAGAACGAGCTGGAAAAGGAAAAACTTCAGAGGGAGATGATAGAGAAGGAAGTCCAAGCACGGCTGGCCAAGGAACTCCTAGAGAAGGAGAGACGGGAAAAACTGCAGTTAGAAAGAGAGAGAGCTGAAAGGGAGAGGATAGAGAGAGAGAGAGCTGAAAAGGAGAGGATAGAGAGAGAAGTGGAAGCACGGGTGGAAAAGGAACGGCTGGAACGAGAGAAGAGAGAGAAGCTGAACAGAGAGCAGGAGCTCGCCGAGAAGGCAAAGCATTCTGAGAAGCTCCGGGTTGACGAGATCAATGAGAGAGCAAAGAGAGAGCAGGAGGCGAAGGAGACTCAGGGGAGGCTGGAGCAGGTTCTAGAAGCCAGAGGCGCCGAGCGAGACGAGGGCGAAGCTTTGAAAAAGGGAGGAAGAGACCTGAAAGAGAAGGCTTCCTCCGAGGCCGGCCCCGGAGCCGACGCCGACCCTGGGGCCGAGGAGCGCCTCCAGGGCTCCCACGAGATGGCCAGGGATCAGGGAGAGACAGATCTGAGGCGCAGGAAGAGAGCCCTGGGGCCCGGAGAGGCTGAAGGGCCCCCGGGGGACGCCGGAGGATCCAGAGGGGTCCACGGCTTGGAGCCCCTCCTAGAGTTGGGGGGCCCAGACCTGCATGCTGCCCTGGAGCAGCAGCTGCTGGCCGGGGGAGTGTTGCACTCCAGACAGATTAAACAGGCCGCAGTGGACGATGGAGCAGAATAACACACACACACACACTCACACACATTCCTCCTCTCCAGCTTTACAGCACAAACCTGCAGAACCTCAGAACGCCGCTGCCTTCATCAGCCTCTGATCCACAGCCCACCCAAAGTCTGCGCTGCAGTCTGTAAATATTAACTTATTTTTGTCTCTTATGAACATTCTGGAAAGGTCACTGTGTAAATAAAAATATCTCTATGCAAAATCTGCCATTTCTGAGCAGGAATATTCTGTATTTAATGTTAATATTTGTGTGGATGCTGTCGTGTTTTTGTCGTCTCCGTCCCTGTTGTTCTGTTAAACCCGGTTAAGGCTCTCCTGTGTGCATCGCAGCCTTATGAACGGCACATCTTCTGAACGTAACTCTCTTCCTTGGTGCCTTCCCTTCAATATGCTGCAGAACAGACTAAATGTGCTTTTTTTCCCCCTCCCTTTACCTTCATTTTTCTACACAAGAATAAAATGAAGGCGATGAGACATGCGGTTGGAAATCTTGTCTGTATTTTCTGGTCTCTCCTGTGAAGATCAAGATCATTTTTACAAGCAGATTTTTCTATGTGTAATATTTTGCTTATGAAAAGATCCAATAAAAGATATTCGACATTATCGATTGCTGGTTTGTATAAATATCGACTGAAATGAAATAGTTTGTCTTCCCTATCATAACATCACATCAAAGCTCCACTTGGAAAGTTTTCTCCCACAGATCAGTCCAGATGTGTCATCTGGTTTTCTTCTTGGCCTGGGAAACAAATGATGAGAAAAGCTTTTCATTAATCAATAATTCTAAGCCCAATAACACCAATTCCACTATTGCGAACGGTAACTTACTGCGTTTGTAAAACAGGTCTTTAGTGCCTCAAACTCTTTAGCACACAGATCCTTCTTCAGCTCCTGTTGACCAGTTGTTGTAGCAGCAACACACTTCCCATAAACAGCTGCCTACAGCAAAGGAATAAAAGAAACAAAAATAAGTCGTATTCATTTTTTTTTTTATTTTTTTTTTTAGCAAATTGCAGGGGATATTTAGTTTCACCTCTAAAGTGGAGTGTCCATTTTTATTCACTCCATTATATGTCTATACAACTGTATTAAGGTAGGGAAAACAAAACAGTGAATTTCCACCACAAAAAAATAGATCTTGGTAATTTTCTAGAAAACACGTGGAAGTTTCTGACAATGAAAAGTAGAAAACTGCAATATTTTCAAGAAAAATATCTGGGTTTTTTTGATGGAAAAGTTTGTTTATTTATTTATTTTTTATATATATCTGCGATGCCCCTGATATACTCTATGTCTATCAGGTTTGCACATCTAGGAAACTGAAACTTTTGCCCTTTCTTCTTTGCAAAAAAAAAAAAGTAAGCTTTGTTGGATTGGAATGAAAAGTTTTGGGAACATTTTTTTTTGCCTTTATTCTTTTCACTGATTTTCATTTGAATCTAGGTCTGCGTGCAGGTGGGCTGTATTTACAAGGAGATCCCAAGTGAAGCCAGTTTTTTCACTAGATTTTATTTAGGACAAATAAAACCTCAGATCAAAGGAGTTGGATACAAATGCATGCCATACTTTGCAGTTTTGTGCTTTTTTTTTATGTAATCTTTTCTATTAAATCACCCCCTTTCTAAGTGCACCTCATGACGCCTTGAATGAGGGAATTCGTATATTACGACCAATATCAAACTTATACAGGAATACAAAATGCTTTATATAAATTTAGTAATTGAGACCACAACCTTCAAATACATACGTTTTAATTAATATTTTGTAGCCCAGGCCAGAATGCACAGTTGAATAGATATTTAGGAAACGGTGTAACAAACAATGCAAACAAAGAGAAAGTGTAACCCAGTTTATCTGTTGGAACATCCTAATGAAGGACAAACAGGTCATCAACAAGCCTCATCGTGTCAGATCTTACCTCATCTGCACACTGAGCCAACAGCTCAGGGAACCGTCTCAGTCTCTCTCGGCTGCGACTCCATACATTTGACCCCGACATGCTTTGTCCTTTGTGTTTCACATCAACAACAGTTAAAAAATAAATTCTGTAGTGCCTATTGGTTTATTAAATTCACAAACAAACCCAAAACCTGTTCAAAACAAAGATATCATCCAGTAGATAGCGTATTCATGCCGGCCATGGACAGCGCCATGTTGCACTCTCTGTTACATGAAGGAAAAAAGTCCGCCTGGTACTCTAAGTCTGATTGGCTGACATAGCTGTCAGTCAAAGTGATGCCTGTGAAAACGTTATGGGCCGGGAGCTTTTCTTTCTACTTGATTCGCTGATTCCCAGGCTGAAAAGGCATCAGTACGCGAATAGACGTGAAGTATTCTATTTACGGCCTTCTGATTGGCTAGCTGTCAATGTTGACCCCGCCTTCCCAGATTAGCCGGAAAATGAGTGACACGCAGCTAGGACTGCTAAATCATGGCAGCATTTATGGAACGTTTATCTTTCCTGCAGAAAGTAAGTGAATTTAACTCGTGATGAATGATGACCGAGCAGCTAACACACTAGAGGAAGATGACAAATAGGAGCTAATGCTAACTTGCTCTAATTTAATGCTTTATCCTGCTTGTAGCTTCTTATTGCTAGCATTCAAGCTAAACACCTAAATAAACAAGTTTATCTTGACATATCTTATTTTGTTAGTGCTGAAAGTCACTGTGTTATTATATATATTACTATTAATGACTTTTCTGACTCCGTTAATATCCTAATAATTATAATAATAATAATAATTTCAGATCCCCACCTTGATGAAGGCAACAGCAGATGATGAAGCTCCCTGTCCTGGATACCTTTTCCAGGAGATTGGAAGTATCCTTGTTTGGCTGTTGGGTTCCTGTAGGTTTTTTTTCTTCTTTTCAAGACCTCAGAGTCTTCAGTGCTCCACGGTTCCACTCAGCGTAAAAGTATTCACACCCTTTGAGCCCTTGCACATACAGCTGCATCATAGTGACACAAACCTCAAAACCTCTATGGATATATTTTGGAGGGGATTTTATGTTAACGGCCAACATTAAAAATAATATTGCATCTCTGTTTTTTTTTTTTGTTTGTTTTTGTTTTTTTGCTTTTACAAATTAAAGTCAGAACAATTCTTTCCTGTCTTTGCAGAAGAATAGTATAGGAAGATGCTGCCACCACCATGGTTTGCAGTTTTACCACTGCAAAGTGTTTTTGCATGAAGGCCAGAAAAGTCCGTTTTGGTCCCATTTGACCATAATGCATTCTGTTTCTTACATGTTTTGTGGCAAACTGTTAACAGTTGCTTTCTTCCAACAACAAATCTCATTCTTGCCACTCTTATTAACTTCATTGACAGATTCTCCCATCTGATGTGTTTGTCTCTGCAGCTCCTCCAGATCTGGTGGCCTCTTTGCTGCGTCTTTATTAATTCATCCTCTTTCCACATTATGATGATAAATTGAGCAGTTTTCACTGAGAGGTTTGGCCCCATAATTTGCCTGCGGGCCACACATTGGTCACCCCTTGTCTACAGGATGCTGTTGTTTTCTTTTCAGTACAGTGTTTAGTAAAATAGAAAATGATTTTAGTAGGACTGGATTATACAGCTGAACTTATCACAATATAAGGGTTTCATATCAGTCAATATCCACAATTATTGATTAGTAATTTCTTTTAAATATCTGACATACTGCCAAGCTGGTGGTGTGACCTGTCATTTTTTTATCCAGTTTTCTCTCCACGCTGTTGTTTTTTAAAATTTTTAAGCAGTTATGAGTCACGGTGGCAAAACATTAAGCTGCTGCTGTGCAAGTTACTCGACAGGTTGTTGCTAGGTAACCAAAGAGTGAGTAAGTTAATGTGAGAGGTAGAGCAACTAAAACCTTACCTCAGCCCACATCCCCCAGAATGCTGTGCAGATCCGAATTGGAGTTCAGTGAAATTTTTGAATATTCTATCAATATCGGTTGATATTGATCATGGTTTTAACACAATGTATATTGTTATTGATTTATTGTCCAGCCCTAGATTTCGTGTAATCTGCGTAAAGGGAGATGAATACAAATGCCTGCCACACTTTCCAGATTTTTTTTTCTAGAAAAACTCTTTAATGAAATGTTATGTTTGATGTTTTAGATTATTTTCAAGCTGTGCTCATGTAAAGGGGCTGCTCTTTATCGAAACAAACCTTTGACCTTTAACCCCGCTGTTAGAAATCTGCCACGAGTCGTCTGGTTATGGCCAGTGTTTGCTGGAATATCTCCTGGAGAGGCTTCAGGTGGAGTCGTGTCACGTCAAACTGAAGGTGAGAGCGACCGGCGCCAGCCGCGCCTTCCTGTCCTCTCATTTCTGACGCCTCTCCTCTCCCCCAACCAGGTGCTGAAGATCTTCATCCATCTGTGCGGACACGGCTCAAAGCACTTCCTCACGGAGCTCAGAAGGAACTCCACCTTCATCCAGCAGGCGTCGAGTGAGCCCCGCCCCTCGATGCTTTCAGGAGCTTCAGGCTCCACGTACTTCCTGAACCGCAGCAGGTTGTTTACGTTTTGTAAACTTGCCTTTCAGTTTACAGCGGCGCTCCGGATCCCGTCCACGGCACGGCGCTGTACCAGAAAGTGAGGAGTACAGCACAGGTGAGCCGCAGGATATCATGTGACTGTTACCAGGGTAACAGTCACATGATGGAGCATCCCACTCAGCTCCTTCAGACTAGCCAGCAGCAATTAGCAAACAGCTGGTGGAACTGCATGTCAGCTGATCTCATTATAGGAGCTACTTCTCAGTGAAGCAGTGGTAGAAACATGGTTAAAGGGTTAATAGAGGAGCCATGTTGTGATGACTTCCTGAAGGCGGAGTTTCAGGAAGAACAAGAGTTTTTAAAGAGACAGAGGCCCAATTTCAAGGCGTTAAATTACAAAGTCAAATTTGAAATGCAGAATTTTTATAACAGCTGATGGTAACACAGATACTTGATAAAATGGCACAATGTGCCTCGAAAATACATAATACTGCTCATTTAAATATATTTATGTATTCATTTATTTATGTATCTGCACTGCCTTCCAGAGCTGCTGTTTTTTAAATGTCGTTGTGCTTTCTTTCACAATAAAGGGATTCTGATTCCAGTGACTGTAAGTTTGAACTGCTTTCTTTACAGGAACTGGCCCGTTTACTTTTTACGGATGCAGTTTCCACCAAAGACAGCATCGCTCCTCCCACCACAGGCCCAGCATCTGTGGGTTAGTATATGTGCTATTTAGAAAAAGAGCTTTGTGATGTTTCACCTCGGAAACAAACACTCGTCAGTGTATTTGTTTGCGTTCAGGAATGGGGTCAGCAGGCTCCCAAAGGTCGGGGCTGCAGGGATTCGGGTACAGTCCGGGGAAGCAGGGCACAGGTGAGGGACTGCGGTTTGTTGTTCAGTCTGTGGAAAGTTCTCCATGATGAAGCTGTATCTCTGTGGGCGTGCGTGTGTGTGTGTAGGCAGCGACACCCTGCTGGATAAGATCCAGAAGGCTGCTGAGGTGGTGGCCAACGCCGTCCTTCCTCCCACCGAGCACCAGGGCATCCGCTTGCATGAGAACCACTACCGGGCAGTCGTGGCGCCATCCGCACCCATAGAGGTCGCCGTGGCAGCGTGTGCTTATAACCTGCCCACTCGCAGACCAAAAGGCGAGACATTTGTGTTGTTAGTTAAATTATTACTCCTTCAACCTTTCAGGGTTTTTGTGTTTTTGTCATGTTGCAGCCACAAATTCAGTGTATTTGTTTCTTGTTGTCGTGGTGAATAATTGCGATGTGGACAACGACCCTGAACATACAGAATATTCATGTGTTAGAATGAACTAGTCAAAGTCCCAACCTGTGAAACAGTGCAGCAGTTTAGGCGATAAACCAACTTTGTACTTTTTCTAAGCCGATGCAGCCCTGGCGGCATGGTAACGTAAAGATAAATAAATCCCTTCTCTGTGTGTCCCTTCACCGCAACAGTCAGCCAGCGATGCCCGGGGCAGGTGGGGGGAGGATGGGAAGAGACGGACAGCAGCAACGGCTCCTCTCACAACTCCTCACAGGACATAGTCGCCAACAGCAGAGCTTCTGCTGGCAGTAAGTCAGCTGGCAGCAGGAGCCAATCAGGAGCCAGCAGAGAGAGTAACGGGGACCCCTCTGAACGGTCAGTAGCTGCTGTTAAAATCCGTTAGCTGGACATGTTGTTGTGGTTTTTGACTGAGTTTTACATACGGAGTGAATACGTGTCTCCGCCTCAGCAGAACTCATCTAACTATATTTGGTCACATTTTATTCCATTGTCTGTGTTGATTTAACCAAAAGACAGGATAAAATCCAGACCCAGTGGAGGTAAAACTAGGGAAAAGCACACACATCTGTTTTCATTGTTTAACCACGTTTAGGAGTTTTTTTGGGGATAAACTATGAAAAGCTGGGATATTTCTTTTGTGTAAACTTGCTCAAGACAAGCCTGAACCTCCACTGTCGGCTGATACTTACTAGATACGCACCGATCCACTTCTTTCACTTCCAATAACTTCGGTATTGGAAGTGTTATGGGTTTAGTATCGACCGATACCAATCTGGTACAGAAAAACCTGAAATTGACTTAAAAAGTTTCTTTTTTTTAAACAGACATAAATGTACTTGATTACTAATTAATCTGCTAACTCTGCCTCAATACAGCACACTGAAATACAGCAATAACTTTACAAGCTAACAAACATGTAAAACCAACTTTAATTTGTTCTGTCAGTGCAATTAGGAGAACAACCAATGTAAAATAAACAATAAAGAAACTGAAACTGATTAAATTAGTGGGTAGGTTACCTTTGTCAAACATTCAAAAAATAAACTGAAACAAACCTTTCAAATGGTTTAGAAAGGACACTTAGGAATTCTAAATATAATATAAAATAATAAAATAAATAATAAAGCATGACATTTCTGAGTTTTTACACTGTTAGTTACTTTTGTTGTCTGCATTTTGTGCATTCAAGTCTCTAAGTCCTCCATCTGAAAGTGACGTTTACAAAAATGTACTTTTTATCATTTTGTTTATAATTTATTGTGAAAAATTTTGATTCAACATTGTCACCATAAATTTCAATTAGCGTAAAAAAAACTGACTAAAATGGTAATTTTATTATTTTCTCCCCTGTTTTTTTTTCCACCAGAGCATCAATAAATATCAGTAAATTTGAAAATATGATTAAATGATGTTTCATTGAATCATTTTAGTGACATAAATCATGGTTAAGTGAGCGCCGTCCCGAAGACGCTGACATCACATGTGAATGTTTTTCAACATGGCGCCATGCAGTTACCCCAAACCTTTTTGTATCACTTTTGTCATTATCACACTAGTACTTCAAAGTGTAATGATAAAATGCTAAGTCCCTGTCGATCACCCCTATGTGAAATCTCATAACGCAAACACTTTTATTTCTCTGAATATTTTGTGAATAATGACTCATTTTTTTCTTTCAGTAACATAAGAGTTATTTTTATTCCAGTGACTTTCATGCTTTTTTCCCCACTGAAGCTCTCTGTGTCCTGCTCGTCTTTAACCGGCTTGTCCACTTCAAAATGTTCTGAATTTTAATGAGAACAAAACCGAAGTCATGTTTTCTAGACACAGATCTACCGGGGGAACCGCGTCATGCTCGCCTCTTCAACTTCTTGCGTGGTTCTACTCGGAACTGGCACAGAACATCCTGTACTCTGGTTGCCCGGGTGATCTGGCTTTTGTTCAGATAGATCCACCTTCATGAGATCCAAAATGCTTCGACTATAGCTGAACCAAACCAATAAGATATTAGTATTGCATAGTAGTGGATTGCTCTGTAAAAGCCTTGCTCTCCACATGTAGGACCGAAGCGCTGCAGCTGGGGGACTGTGGTCAGGAGATGGCTCTGATCAGCAGACTGACCGAAGGATCCAAAGTTTTCCTGACCAGAGAGGAGAGTCAACATTTCCTGAAAGAGTCTGTGCTTCTTTTCTTCTTCAAGCTGCTCTCTCTCTCTCTCTGCTTAGTCGTCTAAGTTAATGTTTCTTTGCATCCTTCTCAGGTGTTCTACTCTTAATTGTGAAGTTGTGGTGGAGTTGCTCTCAAGCAAGCTTCAAGATCTATCGTACACAGTTAAGATGGTAATAGAAACACCTCACAGAGAGGTAGGGGTGCACCGATAAATAGGCCCTGATTTCCTTCATTTTGGGAGATTAGCAACGGGTCGATACTCGAGAAACCAATCTAATCTACCGATCAAATCCAGGGTTTCTTCTACATGTAACTGATGGTGGTGTAAAATAAAAGCTGCCATAAATTTAAATATTACGAAGCGTTATATTTCAAAAACCAACCCTGTCTGCTCTTGCCTGGTTACCTGGCTGCAAAGTTACCTACTGCGCGCTGCGTTGCTCTCAGGAGTGAAGAAAAACTAGAGGCGATTGTCCGAAGCAGAGGGAGAGAAAAGGTGAAATAAATGTACCTAACAAAGGTTAAGTTCAATCCATTTTTAGTTCAAGCTTATGAAAACTCCCCTAACGTTAACGTATGTTGCATTTGAACGGCAGTAACGTAGTTAATTGATATAGTTTGTAGTGTTTCAGACACATTTTGAAGGCTCCCTGATCAAGGTATTTAATCAGGGTGGTGACACCCCACTGATGCCAACTTAGTGACTTTTCAGACCAAAAGAAAATAATTCCAATTCCAAAATCGGAATGAGCAGGTCAGACTGTTTAAAGATCGGTGCACTTCTTCTGACAAGCCTTCTGTCTGCTGTGAGGAGTTGTTCTTCCTGTGAACCTGTGGTTCTCTAATCCCGCAGCGGGCTCTGTGTGCTGTCGCCTTTCTCATGACCTCCGACCTTCTTGCTCTGGAGCAAACATTCAGAGCGACTCAGCTCAGACTCTGCCAGCTCAGTGAGGGCCCTCCAGGACCGGTGGCCAACAAGGCTACCAAGGTAAGAGAGGAAGACGGGGATGGGAAGGGCTGAGAGGTCAAAAGGGTTTGAGATTAGGTGGAATGCTTATCGTCTCTCTCCAGATACTGCGACAGTTTGAGGCTCTGATGGGCGGACCGCTACACGCCACCAGACAAAACGCGGCGCAGAGCAGCCATCAGGCAACGGCGAATCAGTGTCACCCCTCTGCACACTTGGAGAGCTCAGAAGCAACAAACTCAGCCGACACCTTCTCTGGACCTAATGAGTCTGAGCTCTCATCCAGCATCATCCAACTGCAAAATCTCCCGTCTTCGTCTTCCAGTCTGGATGAGAGTTGGAGATGCTCGACGTTAGAGCAAATGGAGGATCTGACCTGCAATAAGGTCGAGTCGGTCAGGACCTCTGGAGACCCAGAGCTTATCGACAAAGAAAGTCCCTGTCTCACCTCTGAACCCGAGAGTGCACCGGCCAATCAGAGCAGCCTGAGTCTGTTTAGTGGGATGGAGCTGGTGACCAGGGGGGCGACGCTGTGCGGACGAGGCGTCCCGCACAAAGAGTCCGACAACACAGACGAGAGCCCGAGCGTGACTCAAACCGGACTTAACGCTGAACAGAACTCCTCCGTGGTTTGGATTGAAGACAGAGAGGAGGAACCTTCAGGCTGCAGTCCTGTCTCATTGGATCCAGGACCAGTGTCCGTTTTCTCCTTTCTCAACTCTTGACTACCTGCTACACTTCTGTTCTATGCTGATGTCAAATATATAGCCTTTCAGAAAGGGTTATTTTAACTTATTTTTTATTTTAACCACTTATAACTTTACCCCAGGTGCAACAATCAGGCATAACATTATGACCACCAATATGGATTTTTAGGGGTGCATCGATTGCACCTTTCTGGCTGATCACCAATCTTTAAAAAGCTTGACCTACCTACCGAGTCCGATTTTGGCCGATACCGATTTTGCTATAAGAGACACCTGGTAAACTTTATGCTCATAAACAACACCTACAGATGCCTTATTGATCGGGCTGTTTGCTCGTAGGAATAGCATGAACTGAGTTCTCTCCATTTTTGTCAGGATTATCCCATTTTAGTCAGCAACCATGTTGAGTAAAAAACATCAAGATGGTGCTGGAACAGGTGTTTTTCAGTTTCCATATGTGGAAGTGTCTTCTGTTCGAGCAGGCCTGACTCTAAAGCCTTTCTTTGTGTCAATATTTTTAAAATCTCTTATTCTTTTTGATAACTGTGGGAAAACTATCGTAATTTGTTTCTCATCGTCGATTCAAAGGTTTTCTGGCTCAAAATTCCTTTCAGGCTGTCATAGTCAAATCCTCAAGGGCCAGCGTCCTTCAACTTTTAAATGTGTCCAACATACCTGAATCAATAGCTAACCTACATTCTCTGCATGGAGTCAAGTTGTTCAAAGTGACCTAAAAATGTGACTTCAGGTGGTTTGAAGCAGAGTCTAAAAGCCCTTGAGGACCGGAGTTTGACATCTGCGCTTTAAAGGATCTTGGTTCCTCAGTTGAGTCCATGCCTTAACCAGTTGTGGCTGATGAACACACTACTTGACAAGGGTCATATTATTATGCCTGAACAGTGTCCCTGTTAGATTAACTTTTTTTTTTTTTTTTTTAGATTAACTGTTTGCTGCTTTCAACAACAAACTCAGCCAAGAGTCTGACTTGGAAAACTACAGAGAAGCATGTCTGTCCTGACGGGGGGCTGAGGGTTTGCAAACTTTGATGCCTTAGGTTTATTTTCTGTGAAGTATTATAACAGCTGGGGTTTTATGAAATAACGGGATATCAACATGCCTTACAATGTTGAAAGGCAGTAAGCACAGAATCAGAGATTCAGAGAACAAAGATTGTTTTTCAGCTCATGGTTGCTTTATCTCAGGATTCTTCTTCTTTTTTAAGTAACAACCAACACCTCTGGTGCATGTTGTGAACCTTTAAGGGAACCCCCTATTTGTGATTTGCACTACAGATGCTTTTCTTTTAACCTCAAACCTTGGAATGAAATTAGTCTTCCATAAGTTTTGCTACTAAGCTGTTATGTGGGTGTGAATTTTTATTTACATGAAGAAAATGTCTGGGTAATTGTAGCTGAAAGGTTGCAATGTTCATGATTTAAAATTGAATGGATTATTTTTTATATTTGGGGTTCTGAGTCTGTGATGGGACGAGTGTTTGAAGCATCTGCAGTCTCTTCAAATGTCACTTGACATTTACAGACTACAGTAAAGTGCAGTACAACTTTATGTAAAAAATAAACTGCTTCAGTGAATACAAGCCATGCTGCTGAACAATAAAACATGCTGTACTTTTGCTACAGCACAACCGCATCATGAATGCTTATTTATTGCTGCTCAAGACAAACTCTTTAACTTAAATATTTAAGAGGAACGCATAAAAAAATTAGCCGTGATGCATGAAATAAAGTTCTTTCAGGTTGCTTTAAATAATTGTGTGCCCTTTTGTGTCAAATACCAAAACATCACATCAGGTTTGAAGTGAGGTTTTAGTTACTACATTCAAGGTTTAAAAATGTATGCTGGACTTTAAAAGTCCAGCCCCTCGCTCACGTTTGGATTGTGTAGACTGGGGTTCTCATGTGCAGCCATGTGCATGAATGAGCAGATAAAAAAGAGGAAAGGCACAGAATCCTCTTCTGAATCTGTTATGATTCTTAAATCATAAGATTTAAGAATCACTTTAAGTTGAACAAAGTGTTTATAGTCATTCCTGACTTTGTTTCTCTGGGCTATAAACAGCAGGAGCTGTTTCCATTACAAATGTGTGCACATCTTTGTTGCTGTTCCGCTAGTGTCGAAAAAAACACAACTCCACAATTACAGCATCTCCATTAAATAAGAATAGCAATTAAAAAAAATCGCACGTGAATAAGGTCGTTCACGCGATAAGTCGTTAAAAACATGCCACCTCAACATCCTCCTATCACTTCCTGTCGTCGTCTTCGTGGTTTGCGCCAGCGGCAACATCCGGTTGTTGATCATGTGACTCGTGCGATGCGAGTGTGTCTTTTAGAGTCTGTATTAAAATGTAATATTTAAACAATTTTCAATGTTCTGTTATTTTCTCAACAAATTTTTTTTGTTTTAAATAAACACTTTTAGATCACGCTATACATGTCGATACCAGCCTGTTATTAAATTATGCCATGAAAATGTCACCAGCCACTAATTTGTGAAGGTGTCCAGCTTCCTATTTAGAAACATGCAGCCAACTGGAGTAAAGTGCATACCTTTATTTCAGTTCACAAGCACCTTGGATCATCGTCACACTTCTGTTATTAGCACCAATGAAGAATGTCCATGCACCAACGCACGCATGTAAAAAGAATGATAAAGTGCACAGGGTGCGTACACACACTCACACACACACACATCAACACAGCATGAGAAAAAGAAAAAAAAGACACAGTGGCTAGGCCATGGAAAGGCGGATGTGTACGACATTGTATCAGGGCCATTTCTGAGTTTTAAAAGTTGGAAAGTTTTCGATTTTTGAAACTGAAAACTTCCAAGTTTCTGAGACTACCCTGAAAATTTCAGAGATTTTTCTAACAAATTTTCGACTTCCCAAAATCAGAAATTCACTTGAAAAAATAAAATTGAGATTAACAATTTCTGGGTTTTTTTGGTGGAAATTTACTGTTCCTTTTTTTTTTTCCAACTATGATACTAATACGCCGTCGAAGATGTGCTTATGGTCTCAACCAATGATAAGACGAGCTGAGCGGCTCATCGACCCTCCTAACCTCCCACTCGGACACACACACACACACACACACACACCAGACTCCACCCCCGACACTCGCGCCAGGATGCTGTGACGGCGTCAAAGGCTTCAGCACTAAATAAGACGACAGAAGTGGTCAAAGGTCACGTGGAGCCCAGCCACCCTCTGGTCTGCAGGCTGCTGAAGTGCGCCTCCCGCAGGACTCTGTTGATGTGGTCGTAGGAGGCGCTCTGCCCGTGGCCATGGAGACGGCGCTGCCAGGAGCCGGCCGAGTCTTCACGCTCCGGTCTGCCGCAGTTCTTCTGGTGGCGCGCGCTCGGCCCGGCGCTGGCCTCAGCTGCCCTCTCTGGACTGCTGGTTCCGTTGCTGCTGTCACTGCTGGAGGACTGCAGATGCACACAGAGAGGAGGGAGAGCAGGAGGAGATGCAGAACTTTAAATAAAATATTCTCAGCTCTATCAGAGAGTGGTGCAGTTCCTGGGAGAAGCAGAATTATACATGTATCACACACTAAATGTCCACCGTTTCTACTGACAAGGACATTTATTACATTTACAGTGCCTTGATAAAGTATTCACACTCCATCTTAAAACCATGACCAAATGCATTTCATTGGGATTTTATGTGGTGAACATAAAAAACAATGAATATTTGTGAAATGGAAGCAAGATGACAAATAGTTTCCAATGTTTTTAATGCAAAAAATCTGACAACTTAGCAAGCATTGGTCTTCAGTTGGGCTCTCCTGATAAAATGTTTTCACTTCCGATACGATATCGATGTGGCAATTTTAAGTATTGGCCAATACCGATACAATATCAGCATGGATCATACATACTTTAACTACTTATTTTGTAGTTCTGGAATGTTTGAAAAGACTTGATAAAGTGATATTGTCCAGACAACAATCGCAAACAGGTAAAACGGGGTTCTTCAAAACTAATTATCAGTCAAAGTGTTGCTGTGATTTTATTTTTTCTTCTCAAAAAACCAAGTAGGAGCTATTTAAAGGAAACAAATAAAAGTAGGTAGGAATGGGATCATGAATCCCAAACCTCAGATTTTTTAATGTTTTCCATGAAAGGCAGTTTGCTCATCATTCTGGGCTCAGTTGAAGAAAAATGAAAAAAAATAATAATAATACTTTATTTATACTGAGCAAAAAAAGCAAAAACTGGATGGATCTAGGTCACGCTTCTCTTGAAAACACTTGTTGTATTTAACCAAGTTTTAAAAAAGAAAACTTGGTTTATAGAAGCAGATTTGACAGCACCAAGTGAGCAGAAGTTACCATGAAACCAGAAAACTTGGAAAAGATGATGACTTTGTATTGAGTCTAACATTTATGTAAGTAGATTTAAATTTAAGTGGGAAAGTTTTGTCCTAATTTATTTAATTTATTCTTGACTAGCCCCACTTTGAACACTCTTGGTTTAAAACATTGCCTGACGCCGGCTGAATACAAATTCAGACTTCTTATCAGTGGAAAATATTGCATATATGGAAAAACTCAAATACTTTCTGCAATGCGCTGCAGAATGAGAGCTAACCTCCGAGTCCAGGTCCGACACCAGCAGGCAGGGGCCCCCTCCTGACCTCTTGGCCTGAGGGTTCAGCTGCTGGTCTGCAGCGCTGTCGCCGCTACGGTGTCGCTTCCTGTGCAGAAACCGGACAGGAGTGTGTGACAGGAGGAACTGCAGGGAAGGGAGGAGGCAGGAAAGAAGAACCAAAAATAGAGACACACACTCATATGTTCCACCGTCTTTAACGAGACCCAGAGGAAACTCTAACGTCTCAATAAAATGCAGTAAATGACGACGCTCATTCCGTTACCTGTTACCAGTCAACATTCCTGCAGACTGACACGGATGATATTTGGCACCGAGTTGAGAAATCTCCCTCAGAGGCTTTAACAGCGGCTTAGTTTTACGAGCATTTCTCGGTGGGACTCAGTGAAACATCCCCACTAATCTCGCCGGGGAGCCGAATCGGTACAGCTAACACACCGGCCCGCGCGCTGGGTGGTCCGGCTCTCTTCGGTTCTCCGAGCGAACACCACAGAACCTACTGCTGCGTGTTCTCGTTCACGCAGCGTAATCTCGGGGAACTCAAGGCATGACGGCGAGAAGGGAGCGAACCGAGCCGCAGCTAACTACTTTAGCCAAACACGTCTTCCGCTTTCGTATTCAAACCGTTTATGGCGTCGAGCTGCTGTGTGAGGCTCGCGGCGGCTCGAGGAAACACAACGACAGATAAATTAGGAAGATAATGAACTTCTAATTCCCAGGCACCAGGAAGTCGTTTAGTAGTGCCGCTTCAGAGAGCCGCTCCTCTGAGACGATGAAGTTGGCATCATATTCAAATTTGACTAAAGGAACATTCCGCTCCGTTAAACGACCATTAACCGATCTAGTTCAGACTCTTATAGAATGGTTAAAAAAAGAACAAAATATATCGCACTTTATACTTAGTACATATTAAATAGTTTGTGATTTACGAAAAAAAAAAAATTTCAATTTGGGGGAAAAAAATCACTGAAATGTCTAGTTTTTGAGTCTTCATAAAAACCACAAACTGTGTAACATACAACATATGATACAACATACTCAATTCAAAACAATCCAGGTCACGTATGGCGATTCTTTGCATTTCAGTATTAAATGAGCGGAATAGCCCTTTAGTGAAGTTTCGCACTTGGTACAACAAGATTGATGCGAACTTCAGCCTGATGAAGACTCCGCCTCTGTGTTTACTTTGCGTCATCAGGTACAGCTGGACGTTCTAACGCTGGGCTCCTTGAGGTGTAGATATTAAGATCCAACAGATGGCAGTAGTGCAACAAAAATGGATGCGAGCTGCCGTTTAAATCTAAAGAAGAAGAAGAAGAAGCTGGACGTTAATGTCATTGGTGAGTTTTTGCTAGCTCCTGTTTACAGCTACATTATTATTATTTTTTTTTATCTACATAGAAACTATTTCAAAAAGGAAAGGTGGTGGCGGCAATAAATACCAAACACTTTTTGTAGTTTGATGTACAGCCATTAACTCAGTCAGAAACAGCTGTGTAGCTGAACGAACTCTGTTGTACCGGTCAATTTTCATAAACAAATCAGACATAATATTGTCGTGCTTTTGGTTTCCGGTGTGACGGAGGCGTGTCGGTAGGTGTAGATACACGACAAGAAAGAAGGGTCTCTTGCATGAACTTTACTTCTTCCAGCACAGATGAGTTACAGCGACAACTGAGTTGTTCTCACGGAAGAACTGTGTAGCTTCTGGCCTCTAGCTCTGGCACAGACAGCGCTTAGCTATGTCCGGGCAGTGAGCGGTGAGAGCCATAACCAACAACAACAGAAAACTAACGGATCAGCTGTTAGATACTGGTTGCTATGGTAACTACCAGCTGTCAAGAGCAGAACAGAACATAACACAACAAATCTTACTAATCTAGTTTAGGCTTGGAAAACTAAAATAAAAATAAAGCTAATAAAGTTTAACCTGCCTTACAATATTATGAAGGGACAGGGGAAGGGCGTTCAAACCTTCTCCGACTCCAGCGTCTTTCTGCCCAGCTGTCGAACCATACAGCCAGACGAGAGGAGCAGCATAAGCAAATGAGGTGGATTAGCAGTGCTTGCTAACAGCTGATGGTGTCATGTTGCTGTGGAATATAGTTTCTGCTGCTCAGATTTAAAGGTATTATGTCATGGCGGTTATACACCAAGCTGTCTCTTTACTCTGAGGCTTTCTAGGTTCATTGCAAGACTGACTGCTGCCAGAGATCCTTCCTGTAGTCCTCTGTGATGAGAAATACAAGCAACATGCTGTAAAGATACAGTGAGTGTCATTAATTATGGACGTAGCACATAGAGTGCACACAAAGCCCTGATCATAACATTTTTGAATATGTAAAGAAATTCATAAAAAGTGCAAAGAACCTTGGTCAACATACATCAGTGTATATCTGTGCTTGGTTAGCTCAAATGTTTGGATCAATCCAGGTGCTGAGGTTCCTTAAAAACAAAGAACATACATAAATTGAATAATTGCTTCTATTATAAAGGCAAAAGGTGCCTGCCCCAAAAATTGACTTTTGTTTATCTTCAACCTGCTGAATTGTTTATAGCATACAGCAAAAGCAATTCTGTTCCAGTGTCTTTAACTCTTCAGTTTGTCTTTGTTAGTAGTTTGTCTTTTTTATAAGTGTTAGTGAAGCAGTTTTCTTTAAAGACAGGAACGGGGTTGAGGAGAGGAATCACTGCTACACTATGGTAGGCTTAGCTGCAGTAAAAGTTTGTTTTTATTATTCTGATGAAAATTCATTCTATCTCACTCCCATGATCCCCGACCCCCATCCCACAGATGAATGTGGTGCAGCATTCTGAGGAGAAACTCCGCACGGCTTTAGTGTCTAAATTACCGGCTCTGGCTAAATTATACAGCGACTACACAGAAGGAGAAAGGCGTCTTCTGGAGGAAGGACTGCACCCTGGGAAGCGAGGGTCTCTCTTCCAGCCCATCACTCTTCACTCTGACTCGGACTGGATCGTCGCTCACCCTGAGGAACCTCAAGACTTTGAGGATTTCTATAGAAACCCTCACCACAAGACGCCTGACGCAGGCCACAACACTATTTACATACAAGCTATAGGTGAGTTAGCTTGTGCTGCATGCGACTTGAACTTTTTTAATTTCTTGCAAAATGCGTTTTTCTTAGAAGGTTGAAGATTGTCAAAAAATTCAAAGGGTATTACAAATTTGATGTATTATTTTACAAAACACTAGCTGCGCTTCCAAACACCATGAAATTGCGCAAATTGAAATTACAGAAATAAATGTGGTTAATAAAAGGAGGCCAATTTAGAAAAAAAAAACTAATGTTCGATTAAAAAGTTTTTCTGCTGAGGCCATATTAACATCAGTGTATTTCACAAAACTGCAATGGATGCACATTTTTCACATCACACGAGCCACGTGATCAACAGCAGGATGTTACTACTGTTGGAAAACAGTGAAGAAGATGACAGGAAGTGGTAGAAGGTCGAAGGCACTGCACGTTTTTGAATGACATCATGGGGACAAACTTATTTACGTGATTTAAACTGTATTTATTACCTAATAGAAACATTGCAATTGTGAAATTGCATTTTTTCGACATGAGCAGAGTATCAACAAAGCTTTGAGTACATTTCCAATGGAAAAATGTGTAACAATAACTGTGTTTCCAAATCCACTAATGTCAAAAAAACACAATTTCGCCACTGTGGTGTTTTCGACAAATAAGTGGCCAAGAAACCACCTCATTGTAGTGCCAACATTTTTTATATATATATATAAAAATAAAAAAAATCAATATATTTTTTTATAGGTGTGTTTCAGTTAAGCAAAAATATTTTTAGAAATATCAAACTGTGTGTGTCTGTTTGCAGGTTCTTTTGGAGACGAGGGATTCCAGACAGACCAGTATGTTGAATGGCTCAGAGATTACTGCCAGGCCTTTTTCTGTGGGCTTTCTGTTAAGTTGCTTCCAGCAGTTAGTGTGTCTGAAACAGGATGCTCCTTTAGGGTGAACAGCAGCTCACACAACCTGCAGATTCTCACAGGTAACTCTGACAAGCTTTGCTTCACGATGTCGGTTGCCTATACTTTCCCTTCAAACACGACCTGTTTGTTTCCCTTTGAAACAAAAGGTGACTTGTTGCGGTTTCTGGGGAAAAGAAAACCTAAAGATGCTTTCTGCATAGTTGGCATCACGATGATTGACCTCTACCCAAAAGACTCCTGGAACTTCGTGTTTGGTCAGGCTTCTCTCAGTGACGGTGAGCTTTTTGTCGTCATTAAGGAAAATGTACAGCAACCACTAGATGGTAGAGTGTGACTTTAATTTCCACCCCCATCAGGGATGGGTGTGTTCAGCTTTGCCAGATATGACAACCACTTTCACTCCAGAAATTATGCTGGGAGGCTGAAGAAGAAGCTTCAGTCGAGGCAGGGAGATTACTCTGTGTTCCAGGGATACTACACTCCACCCATCACCAGCACTCTGCTGCTTCGTTCCTGCAAGGTTGTTAAAGGGCATATGGAATAATTTTTACACATTTCCATTTTCAGTTGCACTCATATTTTTAGTTTATGATAGTTATATTCATTTTTCATTCTTGAAGTTGATTAAAATGTTAGCGCGGAACAGCTGAGAACACAGCTGGAAGTTGCATTACGCCGATTGTGTGATGACATCATATTGAGGAAGTTGAACTCGGCCCCTGATTGGCCCATTAAGGAGGCATGAGGAGAAATGTCTGACAGCCTGGATACCTATCAAACTGACACCCCCACCCAGGGATTTAAAAGATCCGTCATAAACAGTTATTCGAAACACAAAATCTCAGAAATGTCCAAAAGTTGAAAATTCTTAACCTTTGAACCTCATAAATTTCCAAGTTTCTTTCTAGCAAATTTCTGAGATTAATCTAAAACTGTCTGAGTTTTTTAAATTTTTTTAATGCATTACTCCTGTTTTTCCTTTTATCTATAATGACCCTAAAGTCACACTTTCTCTTTCAGTGGTGGGGATTTTTTATTTCAGAAAAGTAGTAGTCTAAAACTACTCTATTTTGAAAATAATTGCGAAGACTAAAGTGACAGTTACATTTTATGACTTCAACATTTTAAGGCCTAAAACATGTTTAGAGATAACTCTCCTGGTTATCTCTAAACTGCATTGAGTCTTTGTGTGTTCAGTGCTTCGAGTGCAGGTGGTTTTATCTCACTACTGCTGTTTGTGAATTTGCTATGACACGGTGTATGTAACATGCTGTTTCCAGACCATTACCCATGAGATTGGCCATATGTTTGGAATAAGACACTGCCAGTGGATGAACTGTGTCATGCAGGGATCGAACCACTTGGAGGAGTCGGATCGTAGACCACTGGACCTCTGTCCGATCTGCCTTCACAAGCTTCAGGTCGCAGTTGGATTTAAAATTGCTGACAGATACAAGGTATAACTACACTCTGCTTAATGTACGCTCAACTATTCAATGTACAGGAGACATTTTCATGCTGTAATGATGAGTGCAAAGTAACTTGGCGTTTTAAGCGTCACAGGTGTTAGAAACTGATTGTCAGCTTGTTTTCTGGTAGCATCTGGGTCAGTGTTCTGCTCCCTGACATGCCTGAGTTCACATGGTGGACTGAATTTTAACCTCACTGTGCTGAGCTGGTACATCCTAAAAAATATCTTTCTCAACATCAGCTTGACTTTTGAACCCTAATGGAATGCTGTGTATTTCTGCTCCCCAAGAAGGTTTTTCTGTAACAATTTGTAACATTGTCTTTCTTTCTTTTCTTTTTTTTTATTATCTCTAAACATTTTAAGGATCTTCTTGTTGTTAAATTGTTCTCTTCTCCTTCAGAAATTCCTGAAGCATAAACCCCATTATCCAAAACCTGATTAAAAACAATGTTGGATTTGAACATTTATTTCAAATTTAAGGTCTGTTTTGAGCTCCATCTATTTCCCAGCTTTCCCTGCTCTGCTTTAGAGATGCTGATTGTAACGTTTATAAAAAATATTATTTTGCACATATTTGTGTTACCATGTTGTGACAGTGTAGCATGAGACAGATAATCTGTCTCCTCCACCTCCTTCCTGAGCTGCTATTGTCGTGTGTAGAAACGCAGCGCTCCAGCTCAGAAACAACCAATCAGAGCTAGGAGGCGGGTCTTAGCGCTGTCAATCAACTTCCCTGCTAAACGTGTTAATGGCGGAGAAACAACTCACCGTTCCAGGAAAACTGTTTATCCACCATCATCAGTGGCTATGTTAACTAGCCTTAGCATACAGGACAGGCTCTGCTGATGGAGAGAAGTTGCATCACACCTGCCTACAGTGTTTTTTTTCTTCTCCCTGACCCGAATCTTTGGTAGATGATGCTTTTTCACCCAACTCTGACCACTCCACCTAGTGTTTCAGCAACAAGGCAGTTCAAATTGCCTTGTTGTTCATGATGGTTTTATGTTTTCTGAAAACATAAATACATCATGCAGGCAATAATTGTGAAAACGAATAACAAACATTGCATTTTGTTAAGTGCCATTGTTAAAATCATCAAAACACATTAAATATGTTGGTTTATGTTCCATTTCAGAACTCTAAACAGGTGGGTGTGTAGTCTTGATTTAAAGGATCTCAGTGTTTCAGCTGTTTTGCAGTTTTCTGGAAGTTTGTTCTATATATAACCAGTTAATCTGCTGATTAGAGACTCCCAGAACTATAAGTATCTTTTCTCTCTCTCTCTTCGTAAACCTTTCAGAAACATTTTCCTCTGCTGGTATCAAGTGCCACATTTTGTTACTTTATTTATTTTTTATTAACAATACTGAAAACCATTTCTCCTGTACATTTGCCTCTGCTAAATAAATGCATCACAAAAAAAAAAAAAAAAAACATAAAATAAGCCCTAAAGCTTCCAAGAAGATTCCATAAATATGACTGGCAAGGTGCAAGAAATGATTTATTTAGTCATTGATAAATGGACGGTTACTGTGTTCTTCACAGTTTGATTATGCCATATTTTGAGAGAGTTTATTCATCATTACACTATTGTTTCTTTGATTCTTATCAGTTATTTTTTCTGTGTGTTCAACAGGCTTTACTTTGCTGGATGGAAGACGATGAGAGTCAGCTGTCAGAAGCAGAGGGGGCGTCTGCTCACCACTCTGCTGTCCGTTTTCACAAACCCACCGAAGCCTTCAATGAATCTCGGCTGTGGCTCCGCAGCTGTTTGGACAGACTGGAAATAAGTTAGCAGAAGTGGCTGCCAGCTTTCATTCAGCTGATCAAGAGTTTTGTTTGAGCCTCTTAAGGTTGCATCTGTGGCTCAGTGGTAGGATTGGGATCTTGCAATTGGAAGCTTGCGGCTTCTGCATGTTCTGGACATGACACTTAAGCCCAAGTTGCCTACAGCTTGGTGTATGAATGAATGAACATGTGAAATACTCAAATGACATCTTTTAGGCTAATTGTTTCGCCTTCATTTGGCTCAAACACGAAGAAAAAAAACAAGTCACAAGTGCAGCTGGTTATCACGCGCAAACATGCAGGAGGATCATTAAGATATTTTTATTGATTTATTGCGTAAACTGAGGACTTCGGCAGATGTATTACACTGATGGGATATGTTAAACATAAGAGGGAATTTGGATGGACTGTCATACTTAGAAAAACAGGCGAAAGAAACTTTGTGAATTAAGGGACTTAATTTCACATTTTAATTTTAGTCTGAAATGCAAACTGCAATCTGATGTGTTCATGCTCAGATTAACATTTGCAGGTCATTTTGCATGGATGGATGTGTTTACGTTATCAGGCTGTTCAGTGACTGATGTGATCAATACATGAGCCATCGCTTCATGACACAAAAATACGCCTGGAACGCTTAAGAAGTTCAAATCACATCATTACTTTATTGCGATTTAATGCATCTTTGGTACAAAATGACAAATGATTGATATACAGAAAAAATAGATTAACAAAGAAGAAAATACTTTTTGTTACGTTCTCCTGAGGTTTTGGAATTATTTATTTATTTTCAATTAAGTGCAATAAAATCTGTGCAGTATATTTTGTTAGCAGCTCTCTTTACGTTCTAGTATTTTCCAGGAGTGGTTAGACTGATCAACAGTTGATGTAAAATGCTTCAGTGTTAGTCTGTCTGATATCAATCAGGGCCTAACTTCACACTGCAACACTGATGACTTATTGAGGACACGCCTTTGTGTGACATCTTCTGTCACTGTTCATTCACTCTACACTCTTCACTGACAGAGAAAAGTACAAAATAAAAAAGCATTCACTTTTATATTTGGCATGTGAACTTGTAAAAAAAAAAAAATACTGGTTAGATCATATTTAAGGTACAACTCCCTATTTCGATCAAACACCACAGCGATACTTCCCTCTGGGTATGGGGCGGTATGAAATTATGACAATATGATACATTAGGTAAAAAAATCACCGTGTCATGGTATCACATGGCGGGTAAACGTCAGCCCCTTGTTTGCTTGGTACAAAGGGTCTGAAAGCTTGGCTACTGAGAAACTATTGCTTCCTAGAGGAGTGGACGCTGTTGAGGTTTTAAATTTTCCTAAAGTTGCAAATGTTTGGTTTGCAACTTACGTGCATCACGTAACAATGACGTAATGCACCAGTTTGATGCTATGAAGCTTCCGGAAATTACGAGGCGGCTGTTACTGTCAATTCATTATTTGAAAGTGTGGCCAACATGGACTGAAAGACTTCCTTCACTTCCTCTGCTCCATTGCTAAAACTACAGTGAGAGTATAATTCTAAAACAGCAAAGAAAATCAACTTCTCCTGTACGTTGATTGGCCCAGTAGAACTTCTACCAGCAGACTCCAAGTCAATGGGAGGAAGCCTGGACCGTATCAAAGATCTGAACCGAGCAGAGTGGCATAGGAAGGCTAGGCTAGGTGTGGGATTAGTATTACAGCTCTAAGACGTATCATTTAGCATTTCTTTAGCATGCTTTGATGTGAATGCATAGGCAATTTGCTTCTTGCATGTTTGCTGAATTGTGGACTGATCCCACATTTGCTTGACATTTTGTTTACACTAGTCTAGTGGCATTTCTTTGAAAGCAATGTGACAGGAAGGGGTCAAAGAGAATTGGAGAAAGACAATGGGAGACAAACGTGGGATGGGATGGACACATCCAGGTCGGTAGTCTCTGTCTACATGGTGCAGCTCTAAAGTCTGCGCCACGCGACGGCCCTTTATTTTCATTTCAAATTAGCCTAACACCATAATCTCTACAGCCATAGTCAACTTGAATTGCTTTTGGAAGTTCTTTCTAGATCACAAACAGTGATATTTGTTTCACTAAAGGTAGCTCGTTCATTTCACCACAGCATGAACTTCTCCTTGAATTTAGCAAATTGCTCTCCTAGATGTACAGTCGTGTTTGTCTCCTTTGGCTACAGTATGGTAAGCACGTTTTGCAAATACGGCAACCTTCTTCCTCCAAGTTGCCATTTGTCTTCCTGCGGTAGCTGACATACTCCCATAAAGTGGACTTTATTCTTTTAGACAAGGTGGACTGGTCGTGATAGTGCAGCTATGCGTGACCGGTTTGATTTGACCTCCACTCTATCTCTGACCAGACAAAAAACGCTTGTACGGCCAGAATGGTATGACGGAAAATTTTTGTGGTTTTGAAACCACAACGTTTTTGATATTGAGGTATACCTTGAAACCAGTAACCAACCCATGCCTACTCCCCTCTCATAAGTGTTGAACCTTCTCTTTACTGCATCCTGGACTGTTCACCTTATACCCTTACATTCATTTGATTTGTTCTTTTATTTGTGCGTTATTTTTTTCAGCTCAGTATTGAGTTGTGACCTCCTTGACTCCTTCCTGACTGATGTCCCCTTTGTCTTCTGTCTCAGAGCCGTCGTGTGCTGTGTGAGTTTGGTCCGGTTTCTCCTCTCCACTCACCTCCTTGTTGCCGGGGTTCCTTTCCTGTTCAACTGCAGAGTATTTCGGGCTTCTCCTCCTACAGGGCAACCCTTTTTTAGCAGGTCTAACAAGTCCCAGGAACACAGCACTCAGTCCCATTCCCACCGCGCAGGAGTAGAACGCCGCTCCATAGTTCTTAGTTACATCCACTAGCATACCTGTAGGCACGGAGTGGGCACAGAGAAACAAGTTCAGTAAACTATAAATCTAAAACTATGGCATCATATTATTTGGGCCTCCACTAAATAGCAGCATCCACGTCAAGAGTGTTGTTGTTGAGCATTCTGGTAGTGCTTACTTGAGATGTGTTTGCTAAATGAGTTTCCAGTCAGTGAGTTGCTGATCAGAACCAATCAAGTTGCAAATTGTAAATTTTGTGTCACAAGTAAATTTCTCGGTGCATCTCTACTTTTAAGGGCCTATACATTTGCTTAGGCATCAGAATATTGTACTACCAGAAATGTGTACCCATAAAAAGATCTTTCCTACCTCCAAGTGGCGGCCCACCCAGTCCAGCAAAGCTCTGGATGAACACATAGACACCGGCAGCTGATGACATCCTCTCCACGCCCACCACCTCATCCTCTGCCAGCATAGGGATGTGAGTGCATGCCAGGGTTCCCATGAAGAACCCGTACACAGCACAGCACAAAGCCAGAGTGTAAAAATTTGTCACAAGCGTAAATCCCACTAAGTCCACTGTCATCATGATCACACACACCAAGAGTACCAGGAGCTTCCTCGTCTTGAACACATCCTGGGACAGGACCCACCCGATGACAAATCGTCCAAAGATTTCAGCCACGGCCATGATAGAGAGCATGTAGGTGGCTTGCTCTCGCTCCACGCCACGGTTCACGCTCAGCTCGATGATGTAGAGCGGAGGGGCGAAGAAACCCACAGTGGCAAACAGTCCAAACAGAGAGTAGAGGATAAAACTGCACTCTTTGAGGATGGAGAAGTCTAGGAGTCTAGAATTTGCAGCAGATTGCTTTGTGCAGCCTGATTTGCATCCTTCTTCTTGGTCCATTGTTTTTTCGTCATCTTTGTTGTGTTTTTCTGTTTCTGGTTCTTTACTTTTTTCCCAAGAGTTTGGAGCCGTCTCTAGCCTTGCCTCTTTGTCCAGTGAAGTATTGTCCTCTAGTGTACAGGTGTCTTTAAGTGACAGGACACCATTAGTCGTCTCAAAGTTCTCAAGAACCAAACTGTCCACATTCTCTTGTTTCTTGAGCGTTTCCAGCTCCTTTGGGGAAGACGTGTTAATGTTTGGGCTTTGGGGCATTGTGGGTTTAATAATGATTGGCCGGAGCAGCACACCACAGACGATGATGACGCTTTGCAGAGCTCCAATCACTGCCATGGTGCGTCTCCAGCCAATTTTGTTTCTTAACACAGAAAAGCCTAAAAGGCAAAGGAAATGCAGCGATGAAATGAAATGCGTGATTGCTCAGCTTATTTAAAAATGAACACATTTTGTCTTATGTTGTTTCATGTATCAACCAATCATAACCCCTACCAGGTATCATCACACCTAGCGATGGGGTCAACCACTCTTCCTCTCTGAGGGAATTTCTGTCAACTCCTCGCTCTTAGTTGCTCTCAGCAGCTGATTGAATCAGTGTTTTCACATCCAAATTAAAAGTTATTGGGACCAATCCAATGACAAGTACCTCTTGTTTATGACTTCTCATCTCTTTTTAACTGTGTAATTTTTTGTGTTATTTGTTGCTGCCTCTTGGCCAGGAGGTGGAGGAGATGTTACATATTATACTGTCACAATATGATGACAGTTTTAACAAATATATGTACAAAAACATATATATATATATATATATTTTATAAAAGCTACATCTGCAGCTTAACCATCGAACCAGAGCTATCATGGACATGGTTTTTGATCAAAGCATATTTATGTGTTAGAATGGGTCAGTTGAAGTCCAGACCTAAATCCAATTGATAATCTGAATCTGGAACAACAATGTGGCTGAGCTTGTTGAAGAAGTTTAGAAAACAATATTGGCCTCAAGATGAGTAGATCTGGTATAGACATTTCCCAGAAACTTGCAGCTGTAATTGCAGCAAAAGGTGGTTCTAAAACATAATGGCTGAGTGAGGAGAACTCAAATCCCCTTTGTTTTTATTTTTTGGTTTTTTTAAAGAAAATCATGTCATCCATTTTTAAATTATTCTCTGGTCTCTGTACAGAATAAGTCCCAACAAAATACATAGAAAGCATGAATACTTCAAGAAAGCACTCTTGGTATGTGTGCATAAAAATCATCAGATCCAGAAAAGACTTTGCTCTCACCTGGAGCGAGGGCAGACATTGTAAGGGACTCCCCAGTAGAAGCCAGAGCAGTGACCAGAGAGCGCCGACGGCTGAAGTACTTTGACAGGATGGTCACAGTGGGCAGGAAAGTCAGACAGTAGCCCAGACCTGCACAGTTCAACACGTTTTTGTTTAATTCACCAAGACATCGCTGTAGGCAGCTTCAGAGAATTCATTATAGGTGTAGATGAAGTCAAATGGATACCTGTCACTAATCCATAGGTGATGTATATCTGATTGAGTGAACTGGTAAAGCTGGTTGCAATGGTGCCAGTGGATATAAGTAATCCTCCAATCATAACAACAAACTGGAAGCCAAAGTGGTTCATCATCACTGAGGAGAGAGGACCTGCAGATTGCGAACAAATTGTGATTTAATATCATTGCCACTCATGGGCTGGATTTGTTTTTTTCAGAGCTGCATCCAGTCCGTCGCGGCAGATGAACCGACCACCTACTATTAAAGGCCATGATGAACACACAGATGGAAATGATCCACGAGACCCGACTGTTGGTCTCACCAAACTCCTCCATCATGTCCTGGAGGAAGATCCCAAAGCTCTTAATGATGCCATATGTGAACATCTCCACCAGGAAGAACGCCACAGCCACCACCCACCCCCATCCTCCGTCAGGGGCCTTGGAGTACTGTTTGGCCCCCAGGAACTGGGTTACTTTAGCTCTGCACAGTCCCATGCTCTGCAAAAGAGGAAAAAACTTCAGTAATCGCAAGGGGTGCACCGATAAATCGGCCTCAATTGCCTTCATTTTGGTTAGATAGTTGATTGACCGATACTGAAGCCAATCACATCTACCGGTCTTGCTGACCTCAGCAAAGGTCTAAAAATCAACCACTGTCCTCTATTGCTCTGCTGTGAGGGAGGTTTGACTGACAGACCGGCCCACCAAGTCATGTACATGTTTGCAGTTAACAATAGTCGCCAACTCAACGACTTTCTTGCTATATTTAGCAACATTTCACACACACAAAAAGCACAGTATCAGCCAAAATTGGAATTGGCAGGTTAGGCTTAAAGATTGTTAATCACCAACTGGCCAGAAAACTGCAGTCGGTCCATACTGTTACAAATGAAGCATGGCTGACTTTCAATCAACTTTATGTGAGATTATCAAAAGATTTCCCATGAGATCCTGGTTTGATGTGAACCATAACCATCAGCGTTGACCGAAATAAATACTTGTAATATATCACTTTGTGAATGAGATTCACTTTTTCAAAGGTATTGCTGAAATACTTCTAGTTATACATGCTGATGTCTTGTGATGCACCAGTAAGCAAGAGGTGCATAAAATGATTTTCACAAGAATTATTACTTTGAAGAGATACATTGAAACAAGCCGTGTTGTTTAAAGAACTGGATAAACAACAATCTGCCTAAGTGAGTTATTATCTTTTTGGATTTTCTCATCAGAAACCAGGAAAAGAAAAAGGACCAGTTATTTATTTTAAAACAGAAAATGTTATATTGAAATACAGGCCACTTTTTGTTTGCTCGTTTTTTACTGGTACTCTGAAAACCCTCCAACATCCCAAAAACAAACGACACAATATCAGGATCATGTGACATGAAAACTATATATATATATATATATATATATATATATATATATATATATATATATATATATATAAAAAAAAAAATATTAAAAAAAATTTGTATTTATTTTT
>CAEFZX010000686.1:0-39099 GCA_903066825.1 Alfaro cultratus | reverse complement strand
TTATTTTTTTTAATAAAAAAACAAATCACTTTTATTTTAAATCATAATTTTTAAATTTAATAAAGCATTAAAAAAATATTATATTTTATTATATATATATTTTTTTTTTTATATTTATATAATTTTTTTTTTTTTTTTTTATGCTTGCAAAATGATCCAAAAATTTCCCATTGCATTTCTTGGTTAATTAGACTGCTTGGCAGCAGGGCAGTGACAGAACTGGGCTTTGAAAGTGCATGCAGTGGGAGTTTAGGAAGTAAATATAGGAAGAGGATGGTTAATCTGTGAATGACTGTGTGTGGTCAAATACTTCTGTGTTAAAGGAGTAACAACTCCTGGTGTAAAGCTGCAAATAATTTGGGGATTTTATTGGCAATGTAAGCTGGACTCCATTGTTGTAAAACAGAAGATGGTCTTGAGCCATTACCACATAAAAGTAGCATGCTTTAATTAACAAAAAAAAAAACAACCTCAGTACTTTGCAGAAGTACCCGTACCTTTTAATTGTCCACATTTTGTCACGCTACAGCTACAAATTCTAATGTTTTGTTGAGATTTTGTGTAATAGATCAATGCAAAGCAATGACAAGTAAATTGTTCATGCATTTTCTTTTTTGTTTTTATATAGAAAAGTCTAACAAGTGTGGCATGCATTTGTATTCAGTCCCATAATAGTATGCAGAACCATTGTTAATTGCATTTAAACAGGATATTTGGGGTGTATTGTTCTATAATCTAACCCTGCTTTAAACTTCTCCACAACTTTCTCCCTGACCTGTCTGCTGTGTTTCTTGTTTTTTAATGATGCTGTTTACTCTCTAATGCTGTCCAACAAACCTCTGAGGCCTTCACACAACAGCTGGATTTACACTGAGATTAAATAACACACACGTGAACTCAATCTTTTCTTTAGATGACTTTTTAAGCTAATTTGTGCACTACATTTTATTTAGTGATATTAAAGTGTTTTCAGATATTTATTTGGAAATAAAAGTTTGAAAACAATGTGTTTCCACTTCACAATTATGTGCTGCTTTGTTTTGGTCTGTCTCATTAACTCCTCTTAAATTACACCGAGGTTGGTGGTCGTAACATGGCAATGTGGAGACGCCAGAAGGGTACGAAGACTTTCACAAAGCACTGTACAGTGGAGTGACTGAGACAGTTTCATTTTCAGAAGCTGAAAATTTAGAGGCTCACTGATCTGTACTTTATATTAACATTGAACACCCTGCAAAATAAAGAGCTGGAAACCAGTATTGACTATAACACACCGCAGGTCGATACAGTGGAAACCTGCATTGGTCTAGGACCGCAGCTCAAGTTAAAATAATTTTCTAAAACATAAAAAGTATGAACAAGACTGCGAATCACTTCCTCCCTCATTAAGACTTGAATTTCTTTTTTTTTTTTTATAACAAGTCATGAATGCTGTGTCCTTGAGCATAAAAAGGAGAGAGATAATCCACCCTGCCATCAGAGCAGAATTTAAAATTTGTGATTGCTGGGAATTTGTTAACATTTGTGCAAGCTTTTGGCCAGCATGTATTTCTTTGCAAAGTTTTTCACCACCCTTAAAAACCACAAACCACAGTATATTTTAGATTTCACAACTTAGCTCATAATTGTGACAGGGAAGAAAAATGATATTTACTTTTCAAAGTTTTCATAATAAAGTGTGCCAGGCAGTTGTTATCAACCCCCTTTACTCTAAAACAATTACTTCCACACCACTATGGAACACTTCCATTACTTATGATTAGTTACCCATTTAAAACAATAGTGTATACATTTAAACTGTTAAGATGGTTGCTTGCCTACTATTCAAACCTTTCCCTTGTTGGGAAAATTTAATCCATTATGAATAGAAAAAAATGGCAAAAGAATCTCTTGTCATTTTAATATGCTGATATCCAATCACTTTGAAATGGCAAACATTTCATCTTTAAAACTACAGCACTTAGATTTATTAGTTTCCAAGCATGTGCATTGTGCTTTTAAAACAATTACTGATGCAACACAGGGGCAAAATATGATACCGTATTGTTGTTTTTTATAGGAGGAGATAGTTTTCTGAAAAAAAATATCATTTCCTATTTTACGTATTTATGTTTTCTCTGCATTTCTTTGTTCGTTGTCTCTTATATTGCAGTTATTAAATATATTTCAGAATATTATTATGTATTTGTTTTACATGGAGCAATTGGAAAAGTAAAACAATGTACAGTAATTGAATGACTTTCAGAGGAAATTAAATGAAAAAAACAAAACAATAGAAAATGAAACATGTAAAACAATACTTGCTTTACAAATTTAATAAAGAAAAACAATACAATATAAAAATAAAACATATTTGCATAGTAACTTTAAGAATAAAATGATGAAATACAATAACACAATTGACATACATGAAACAACTTGCTTAGCAACTAAGAATTAAACTAAGTAATAGTCAAAAATAGTGGTGTAAGACATGTAAGTAAAGATCTGTACAACAGAGTTTGCTAATCAAATTTATAAACAAAATAAGGTATGAGAATAATCAAAATTATAACAGATTAACATATTTTAACAACTTTCATTGAAGATGAAATATACTTTTAAAATATATGAAAAACACCATTTGTCTGTCAATTTTAAGAATAAAATTACTTAAAACACAAAACACCTGCTCGAAAATGTTATGAATCAAATTTTAAATGGAGTGAAATTGTAAAATATGATATGTGTAAGCTCCAAAACTCTTAAAATAATATTAATATATACTCTCCAGGATAGTTTAGCTTTTTTTCCCCCCCCATATATCCTTTTAAAAATTTCAATTATTTCCCCTCAGGGCAGGTGGGTGGATGTGTAAAATAACAAAAGGACATCAGGACGAAAGATGAAAACGCAGCTTTCTCCCACCACAAGATGCAGGTTTGGTGGCATGAAATGATTAATTTCACACATATACGGGTCATCTCCAAAAGCAGCAACATCTCATTCACAAGGGGCCCTCCGTCAGCAACAAAGCAGGAGGCTGCAATAAAATACGCAAACAGCAGCACGTACTGCACGTCAATAAATCTTTGGAGGTTAAACCTGAGCTCTGTACAATCCGAGCAGCCCAGTCAGGTAAAAGTCACCGAGTACATCAACACGATCGGGACCAGAAAAAAAAAACAAAAAAAAAACAGCAGTTCAGCGAGTACAGCCTCACACACAGTCTGTGTTTGTAGAAGAAGGATGAAGCCTTAAATTATTGGGTTTGTGTAAATAAGGAGATGAGACTGTTTTTAGCACACCGGGTGGAAGGAGGAGTGCTTGGATGAGAATAGTCTCTCTGTGTGCAGCAGGATTGCTTTTGGGTTGTTTACGACAGCTCGCGGCTCTCATATATCACAGGCAGTATGTTTGCTGTGAAGCTACAGTTTGCGTGCCATCTGCCTTAGCTGAACTTGACCCTCCAAACAGACTTGTATTTGTAAACTGCTCTTCTCTTTACTGTTTTTTTCTCTTTTTTTCCCTAGTGGATGCTCCAGAAACCGCATAAGGTGGCTACCTTCTTTGGGTGCATCGGGAAGGATGACTTCGGCAAGATCCTGAAGAAGAAAGCGGAGGAAGCTCATGTCGATGCCCATTACTATGAGCAGACCGAGGAGCCGACTGGTACCTGTGCAGCTTGCATCACTGGAGACAATAGGTTAGCCTCCTATTTGGGACCTTTGACCTAGAAACTGCCCTTTATCTGTGATTTGACAGAGCCTCTTCTTCTTCAGGTCTTAGCTCCCCACATCAGAGGGGTAAAAATGAACAGCTTGAGCTTGTTTTTCTTGGGCTCCACTCAGTCTCTGCCACTCCAGTGGGTTGTCATCCATCTATAGCCTGACAGTAGCAACGTGTTAGAGATTCCTGGGCTATCCCGGCTCTCACCTGTCAGCCTGTAAAAAGGGGCTTTAGCGTCTCTGGCGACTCTGCCACTTGCATCATCATCAGCACATCTGAGACAGCAGAGGTCAAACTTTCACACTCATACACACAAATATCACTAACATTAAGGGCTGCAGTTCATGATAGGCCTGGCAGCGATCAATAACCCTCATCTCTAAACACTCTTCCCCCTCGGCAGCCCTTCATCCTGACGGATACCACACTTGTCAGTCAGTCACCAGCCTGACCCTGCCCATCCCGGGAGCCAGCTCTGGTGAATGGTCTTAGTGGGCTTGTTTGATGTGGGCTCTGACACCTGAAAAGGTCAGGTGCCGTGCTCGAGGAGGCAAACTCTGTAATATTTCTTACAGGTGTTTAACAGAGAGCTCAGGAACCCAGAAGAAAGGTCGACCACTGGGCCGGATTGAAAAAGTGATGGCTTTGAAGGACTGGGAGCTAACATGTCACGACCTCTCAAGATTTGATTAGTGAAAGGCTTCAAACTAAAAAAAAAATAATAATCTGCCTTTTTCTGGTCTTTCTCAGATTTCAGAATTGAACTTCCAGTCTGTGAATATGTTTCATGAAGAACAGACCAATTTTAGACAGTAAGAAACAAGTTTATTAGAATTTTAGATGTGCAATCAGAGGTTTAATCAGCAAATCACAGATCTCCAAGTTTACATGATGGCAGCTAAACATTTTGGATCCATTTTATAAAATAAAAAATGTATATCTAATATTCTTAATAACTCTAACAAATTTAAACAATCATAGTACACAAGGATGGAGTGATTACAAATCCCTGATTGTTGGCTAAGTTTTGACTGACAATAATTAGCTTTCAAAATTAAGTAATCTCTTCCATACTTACAGTTCATTATGTTGAGTGATGTAAAATTTTTCACTTACAGTTTTAAGTGGTAAAATATAGCGAATAACATTTACTTAATTAGCATTCGGTATAATTGCCAAAGAACATAATTGTATAACAGTCACAATAGGTACCTTTTTAGTGAAGCAATTTTGCTGTTTCTTTCTGTTTAGTATCAATATATGTATGATTAAATCAGCTCCTATTAGCACATTTTTTGGTGAATATGGTTTGGAAATGAGAATTTTTTAGCTTAAAACTAAAAATAATGAGCAGATTACTTTGATGTTTTCCGCATGTGCAAGGTGCCTATTTTATGGCCTCTATATGTTTGAAAACTTAAAGGCTTTAAAGCAACATAAGCATCCTCGATATTAAAAGAAAAAAGCAGAAATAAGTTGACACAAAATCTCTCAATGAATCAAACAGGAAATGCTTTTATTTTTGAAAAACGTTTGCCATTTTTGTATTGATGTAGGAATCGGAGAATGTGTGTATCACTTTTAAAGCTGCAGCCTGTGGTTTACTTACTAACTAACAAACTCATATTTTGTTAGTTATATGACAATATATCCATATATTGATATATATCCATATATCAATATATGGATATATTGATCCATATTGATCAATGTTTCAATATGGATCAGTTTGCTGAAGTGTTAGGCTAAGATTATTTATAAACTTTTTTGATATAACTTCTTAATGATTTAAGTTTGCCGCATATTTCTGTGTGAACAAAAGTTGAAAAAGTTGTCCCCAAACTTGGAAAACATTTAGGATTTGTTCTTCAGTTTCTGCCACACACATCAACAGTTGTTTGAGCACAGATGACAGAAAAAGTGGAGTATGCAGCAGCCAATTCAGTCTCTCTTTCAATGTGGATGCCAGCTCTGTTAGCTCAACAGAATAGTGTCCACGTCCTTCAATAGTTTTGCAAGCATGACTGTAAAAATCACAGTTGCAGTAGCTGCAGTTAAGTGGAGGGATTTAAGTGCACCCATACAGGTCATTTAAAAACAGCTGTGAGCTGAGGACTGGAGCACTTCTCTCTGAAGATGCAGACAGCGACGCTGTAGTTGCACTTTTATAGAAGTATCCCACCAAACCTCATTCGTTCTTTCATTGGGCTCTTCAGTTCTTTGGAACAGCCCCAGTAATGACACTCATTTCGCCTGTCTTGTGTGGCCCCAACCTTCCAGTCCATTACTGTAGCCCGGGTCAAACACAGTCCCGCTGTCACATCGCAGCCTTCGTCATCGCACTTTGATCAACTTACTACGCCGCTACTCCTCTCTGTGACACTAACCGCTGCGAGCAGCTTCTTCATGCCATGTGAGAGCAGACCCCCTTCCTGTAGCAGCGCTCTCCTGTCATATGGTCGCCTAACAGTTTTCCCCTAAGTAGCTGTGATGGCTGCTCTCATTTTGATGGTCGCTCATAAAGAAGAAGAACATGAGGACGGGCTAATGAGCTATGTTAAGATAAGGCCACCTGCTTCACTTCCCATCTCCCACTACTCAGCTAAAGTGCTCATTTAGTAATGCGTTTTTGTTGTTTCTCCACCTTCGTTAAGTGCGAGCCATTTCTCCTGATGATGTGAGAGTATGAATTATTTGGAGGTGGCCTATTGTTCCTACTTTAATGTCTGATGATTTAAAATAGCCTGCTTTTGAGAAAAAAAAAAAAAAAAAGCGGCAAAATAGAAACATCTACATGACTTTATTTCACCTTGGTTCAAACCCTCTGGGAAGCTATTATCATTCTTTTTATGTGGTGAAAGAACAAAGAAATGTCTGCAGCCTTTCTGTTTTTTTTTTAAAGGATGTTTTTGAGACAAAATTAAGATGGATGATAAGCGAGGCAGAAGATTTATGGGGTCTGTCTCGGCAGGTCCCTTGTTGCTAACCTGGCAGCGGCAAACTGCTACAAAAAGGAAAAACACCTGGACTTGGACAGCAACTGGGAGCTGGTGGAGAAAGCCAAGGTCTATTATATTGCGGTAAGTGAGACCCCTCTATACTCAGAGTGACTGTTCCCCAACTCTGTTAGCCAGAGGAGGACAAAATGTTAAGAGGCTTTATTCAGGAAATGCCTCAGCACGCCCTCGGCATTGTCAATACATCCATTCATCCTTTGTTGGGGAAAATGAGCTATGTTACCTATTGAGACAATACAGCTCCATTTTCCCTCCCCCCCCATCTTTGTGCACCAAGCTGCAGCGCAGTGTGAAATTGTTCTAGATGTAATGTATTCATTCATTTCTTTTAACATGAAGACAAGCCAACAGGTGCTGCCAAAGTGTGAAAATTGATTATGCAAGTTCATTGGGCTTTACCCCCCCACCGCCTACACAATCTTCCACTCAAACACACACATACACACACAGATTGAGGGGGACAGATGTATGCTGCTACTGAGGTAATGTCTTCACTTGGAGCTTGTGGAGCAAGATGCCCTGTCGTGCTCATGTTTCACTGTTTGGGATTATATTTAATTCCCGCAGATCAACGTTTTCTCTCATCTCAGGTCAAGACGATAACCCTGAAATCTCACCGCATTCCATGTCTTTAAGCACTTCATTATTGGCATGAATCAGCGTTACAGCCAGAGGTGGTTTGTGATATGGCGGGATATGGCTCAATGCCCAGGGAGCCCTCCCATCAGCAAGTGACACAAGCAAACAAAATGTCTGCCATTTGCACTCCAGATGTGTGTTTTGTAAAACAATCATGTGACATGAACTAACTAGAAGGGTGCAAAGTCACTGCCTTTTTAAGGAGACATGTCACTGTCTTTTTAAGGAATCTGGAAAATTTGAGTTCAAAATCAATCATTCAGACTTTGAAAGAATGAGAGAGAGCAAGACTGTGGAAGATAACAGATAAAATTTGATCCGTTTTATCTTTTTGAACATGCTTCATTGGGAAATGTTGGCATCATTATAGAAAATCTCGATTTTTAGTAAATAAACAGGCTGTTGTAATAGCAACTACAGTAATCCACTGAATCAGAAATAGAATATACTAAAGACGTTTTAAAATATTAACTAAATTATTGCCTCTAAAAGCCTAGGAAATAAAAATATTTTAAATCTTGTTCTTAAATTTAGTTACAAAAAAGTATCTAAATATGTACATATACTGCATGATGCAATGGTCACTAGTGATTACAGCCAAGCCATTAACACAATCCTTGGTGTAAAGGAAACTAGCTGGCCCTCCCCACACGGCACATTGCAAACTCTGCTATAGAAGCTGTTATGATCCCATAATTTAGTGTTTAGTGAAACAAAAGCCAAGAAAATGAAGATAAAATAAATCGTTGCTTATGCTCAGCCTGTCCATCCTCCCGAGTTTGTGTGGTCTCATCTTTTTAGCCTCTGCTTCACATTAGCAAACATTGCACATCCTCTGCAAATTGGCAGTTGGTTTTTGCCCACATCCGACAGTCTTGTGCACAGGGAAAAGCTTCCGTGGGATTTTAAGGGGTGGGGTGTGCGAGGCGGGGTGGGGGGAGGATCGACGGGCCACAAATGGGTGTTTGTCAGTGCTTGGAATCTAAAATGCGGTTTGTAGCGTCCCTCTTGGGCCTCTTTGTCAAAACAGGGAGGGGGGATCATTCGCTTTATTAGAGTCCCATTGGCACTTGTAAAGTACTTATCTAGATACACTGCCACAGCTATTCCCACTTAATACTGTGTGGCGTGTCTAGACTAGCATACACCGAGGCCTTCTCTCTCCATTAACCTTGTCGAGAGCACTTAGATGTATTTACCTAATTTACAGCTAGATTGTAAATTTTTCCCTCTCTCTGCGCTAACCTTTTCACTGTATTAATGTGCCTTGTTGATTTTCGTTCGCATTAAACTGCTGCCGGGTGGTTTTTGCGGCCATGTATGCTTTGATCCGTAAATTTAATTACCCCCAAAAAAGGCGCACACATGTTTGTGCGTGCGTGCGTGTGCTACCACGTTTATTTGCTTGCACATGTGTCTGCGTCTGTCGGGGCATGCGTGTTAAGAAGGTGATTGATGATTCCTGGCAGAGGCTCTCTCAAGGTGCCTGCTACGATGTGGTGTGATTGGATGAAAACAGAATTATTAGAGGGCTCTCTCTCATGCAGCCAGACTGGCTCATCATCCAGCAGCAGCTTCAGCAGCAGCAGCAGGGCTGGTGGCAGACGCAGAGCAGGGAGGCAGCACTGCCATTTCTCACAAAGAGACACACAGAGAGAGAGAGAGGAAGAGAGGGAGAGAGAATGTTGAACTCCTGCCAAATGTTTTTGTGGCAGGCTGTTGCTAGGAAATCTGGGTCCTTAGGCAAATCATTGCACAAAGACCAATAACAAAGGCGAGTAGAAGGAATGGCTAAACGCATTTCAGGCAAACCTTTTTGTTTTGTTTTTTTCTTTGAATGCCATCGCCCTTTGCAGTGATGTGTACAGTTATTTCCTACCATGACGACTGTAAGCATCAGAAATCGTAAAAAGGGAAGATGAGTGACTCTAATTGGTCTAGGTGATTTGTGCATGCTGCCCCAGTTAGTCTCTCCCCCTCCTCCCCTCGTTGGCCTTCTGTGGACACCTTCCTCACCCCCTCCTCCTCCTCTCCCTTTGCGCCCTCTTCCTCTCTCCTCTAGTCTCCCAGACACACATACATTTTTCTGTTAAACACTCCCAGCATGCACGCACACATTCTGCAGCATACCACTGGCTTGTTTTTCTTACTGCTGAGCGCATTGCCCTGTAATTTGATCTCCACTGCTTGATGCATCCTCCATGATGCCACTTTAAATTAACCTATGTCTGCACCAGCTCTCCTTGGCCCCCTGCTAATAAAATGGCCTCTTCTAAGTTACTCAGATTAATTTCAAAGAAAAAAAAAAAGGGGGAAAAAAGAGGCCCTCTGTCTCATGGCCGTGTACAATGTAACTAACAGAAAGAGAGCAGAGAAACAAGACAATTGACTGTGAAAAGGCCTGTTAATGACTGGGCACAGATGGCCAGAAAATAACCCAAGGATAGACGCAGGAGACGCTCGCCCCTGCCAACTGGCCTGGTACACCAAATTCAACCAATGAGGCACAAGCTGCAGAGCTGTTAGGTCACAGATCTGATCACAGCTGCTCCTTTCCAATCTATCCTACGAGCTCAGTCCTCGTTAGCCACGCCTAAAAATAAAAAAATAGCAAAAGCACATAATGAGGTCTTGTGGCACTAGATATCCCAATATTAAAATGCCAAAACATTTCTCGTCTGGATCACTAAGCTCTAACCAGTTGCAATCAGCATGGCTATTACGCACCTAGGATGTGAAGTCGAGGATATTAAGCTTGACATCCTGTTTGTGACTCCTATTTTGAAGAATACAAGGAAGTAGATTCTGAACTCTGGACACTACTTCCTGCGTAGTGTCCAGACCGTTCTAGTGGCTCCTTGTCAAGACAGCAACGAGCAGTAACGTAACTGTCTTTTTTGTGGTGTTAATGGAGACCTTCCCTGACCCAAAGCGCTCAAAGGTGGTTTCCTTTATGGGCTGCAGACAGTACACAGCTACTCTAAATCTTCTAAATTGTGATGTTACAAGCACAAATGCAATTGTAAACGATTTTATTGAGATTTTGTGATACACCAACAAGAATTGTCATGTGGAAAGAAAACAATGACATGGTTTTCAAAATTTATCACAAATAAAAACATGAAAGTGTGGCATTGATTTGTATTTACCCTCCAATTATATGTTCCATTATAACTTGTGGAACAAGACATTTCTCAAATTAATATGGGTACATCTTTTGGAAGATTGTTTCACTTATAACTAATACTTGATCGTCATTATTAAGAAATTATTGACTTTAAACAAGCTGCTATGTCTTGCTGAAAAGTTATTTGTCAGTTAGTTTTGTCTTCTCTCAAACATGCTAAGATATTTGAAAGTAGACCAAAAATATTTGGCAAGATTTTGGGGTTTTGCAGTGCTTTAGCTGTTCTCTCTATAAACCTAGAAGATTCAAGCAGTCTTCTAGGTTGCTGTTTTGTTAAGGTCAAATGGCACAAAGTGTTATTTCTTGGTCAGCATTTGAAATAGTAAAATACTAAGTTTATCACCCTGAATACACTATTTCCACTGTGAAACATGGTGTTGGCAGCTTAAAGGAAATGCTTTCTTTCTAAAGGGAAAGAAAGCATTAGTCATCAGGATAACTGGTCAGAGTTGATATGAAGACTGGTGTAGCTAAAAACAAAAAAGAAAATGTGGCTGCAAAAGACTAGAGACTTCAAGCAGTACAATTACGCCAAACATTCTCCAAACCTAAATCCAGTTGAGAGATGCCATCTGTCCAATCCGACTTAACTTTATCTGTTTTACGAAGAGAAATGGAGACAAGTTTTAGTCGGAAATGTGCAGAGCTGGTAGAGGCAGACCCCAAAAGAGTTTAGCCTCATGACCAAATCTCGTGAATTGTCTCATGGGCTGGGTTTATTGCTACAACCCTACTAAAAAAAAGTAGCTTTTTTTAATGTTTGTTTTTCAAGGCACCAAAGCTAGTTGAACCAGAATGCCTCACACTGTTAACACTGGTACACTGTATACAGCATTAATTGCTGGTTGTATTCCTGCCCTCACTGCAGGGGAAGGCTGAGTTCAGCTTCAGTCACTGAAGCATAATATGCAAGGGAGAAAAAAAAATGAAGGCAAAGGCAGGAAAGAAAAGCGCAGCTCTGGCACCACAAGCTGCACGTCAGCCTGCTTACATCCCAGAGTGGCACACACACACACACACACACACACACACACACGCGCACGCATGCACACACTGTTAGTCCACCTCACTAGTCTCCTTCAGTTTGCAGCCAAAAAAGCAGAGAAAGGTTTTCCACACACACATCTGACACCTCATCAGCCAGCCGAAGGGCTGATCAGCACAGAGGTGACTGCGGCTGCGTTTGTGTCCAACTCTGAGGACCACACTGTCCTCCCGCTGACCTTCAGACCGTCTTCCACTGTCCTTCTGCTTTCCATCCTTCCACTGTTCTTTATATCTCTATCCCCCTCTTCCCTGTCTCCATTCCTCATTTTCCCTTCTTTCTTTCTTTCTTTCTTTCTTTCTTTCTTTCTTTCTTTCTTTCTTTCTTTCTTTCTTTTCCTCTCTGTACTGCACCACTCTGCGCTGCCCCTGTCCTTCCACACAGCCAGGGAGAGATCACGAGGCAAAATGCAGACATGGGAGAGGAAGAAAGGGAGGGAGGATGGAGAAGTGGAGGGGTTAGAGAAGAAGAAGGGGAAAAAAAAAACTGGCAGGCTTCCTCTTTGTCTGCAGGCGATCAGTTACAGTCTTGGTTGCCGATGAAATTTAATCCCCACCGCATTTACATGCCAAGTTTGACTTCTGGCAAGTCTTATTAAATAGATTTGTAAATCATTTCATCTTGATTAGAATCTGTTCTCGTGGGATCAACGTTTTTTTGTCTTGTTGTTGTTGTTGGTTTTATTTGCTTGTCTTTTTGTTACGTCTATCTCTACCAGTCTTAAAAATGTAAAAGTCAATCCTCACTTCATTTTCTCCCTCCGGTGAGTGTAAGCAGTAGGTTTTAAGGGGACAAAGAGCAACGGGAGCCAAATCCCGTCTGTCACCGGCCAAGCCCACTGTGTCAGCATGTCTCTCATCTCCAGAGGTCATGTCGGCAGCCGGGCAACTGCTCTGATGTGCCTTCCTCTTATTAGGCTGACACCACATACTCTTTTGCATGGAACAATGTCATTTCAAATTGCGCCTAATCAGATGGGATTTTGTAATTGCCAACAAACATCTTATGAATATGAATTCATTATTGTTCAATTACAAGTCGACTGGATCATATTCGTCGGCTTATTTATTTTTCCCTCCCTCCTCCCGATGGCCTGGGCCAATTATAGGATTTCAATCTTGAGGCAATCAAGTGATAAGGGGGAGGTGTTTAGTGTTTGCTGTCACTATATAATTCTCTCCAATGTTAAACATGCATCTGGGAGGGCTGCATTTGTCAGAAGGCTGTGCTTGGAGGTGCACCTGCCTAATTGAGTGGTAATGAGCTGTCAGGAGTGTGGGCTTGGTGATTGGCTGCTGGCAGGGAGTCCCGTGCCAGTGGGGATGTATAGGTTGGCCCGGCCCTGCTGGAGAACCAGCCAGCTTTACGGCCCGGCAGGCCTGAGTGGGCGGAGAGTGGTGAGTTAGGGTGGAGAGGCCAGTGACGCCGGCTGTGAAGACATCCTGTGGCTCTCACTCAACTGTGGGATTTATTTAGGTTGTTTATGATTATCCTTTCTCTAGATTTAGTCTCACTTCTTCTTGTCAGAGTTGTGTAATCTGGGTTTTATTTGTGTGTGTTTTACATAATGTATATGTAAAAAACAAGCAATTTCTTCTTATCTCTTTTTTTAAACACAAAAGGCAATTTTCTCTTTAACTGTGGCAAAGCCAGGATCTGCAATCAAGGTAATCAACATAATTGCCAAAATGTTCTTTGTTTTTTTTTTTTGTTTGTTTTTTACTGTTCTGGCACCAACATATTGAAGCAGCCGGCTCTGCACGTGGCTGGTCTCCATGGACACTGATCGATAAAATCCTACTTCTGTTAAGGCACACACAATGCAGGGAGGCATTTCAAATTTTGAAAAGGAAAAACAATGGATCAACAAATCTCTGTTTGAAAAGACCAAAAAGAAGTTGATTAAATATAGGGGGGGAATCAAACCCTGTCTCTAGCAATTATTTCGGTGAGAGGTGGGTACATCTGTAAAAAACAATAAATAAAAAATTATTAAAGCTGAAACTGAGCCGGACCAACATGATAGTGACCCAAAAACATACTAATAAATCCTACTAATAGGATAACATACTAATAAGTAAGAAATGGAACATCCTAAATGGTCAAGTCAAAGCCCAGATCTTTATTTCACCTAAATACTTTGGGGATGCCACTGACTTTTAAAGAGGAAGGGTGTTCTTTTGATATGTTGTATTTAAGAAGTACAGCAATGTTGATTTTTGATGTTTACCTGTAAACAAATTACTTTCTTTCCCCAGAGATAAATAAAAACAGAACATACATAAGTGGAGGAGTTTTCGTATCTACGAGTTTTGTTCACGGATGAGGAAACAATGGAGTGGGAGATTGATAGGAGGATTGGTTTGATGTTTGCAAATATCGAACCTATGAAATACGCTGTAAATATGGTGATATATTGTATATACTTGAAGATTACAGTTGAAAAATCCTAGAAGCATTGATACCTACAAGAAGGCAGTAATCCTGCAGTAACTGAAGCATTGAAGAACTGGCTAACACAGAATAATATTTAACTCTGGCCCAGTCAGGTCGGAATTTATTAGGGGAAATGAAGATTAAAGAGATGGCGAAGAGGATGTCCAACCTCAAAGATCTGAATGGGAGAAAGGTTTTTGGCTCTTCTAGCATTTTTTCAGCTGGTTTTAGGCAGCGAGTGTGACGACCTGATCAACCTGTTTTGGTTTGGATCTCAGGAAAAACAGCCATGTAGACCAGACTGCTCTTAAAGATTTATCCTTCCATAACCATTGAAATGGAGACAGAAAACTATTGATGCTTGTACAGATGGCTCAGCAATTAATAGCATGTAGAGATCAATGTCATTTTTGGATAACTCATATTTTAGTCATGAAAAGCCTCAGTTCCAGCAGGTTATATTTTACATTACAAATGCCTTAATGTAGCTTCTCTGAAACTCTCAGCTAAAGGGGAACTGACGGGCTTGCCAACAGCCTCTCAAAACTCAGGCATGAGAAGAGCAAATGTTTGCCACCTGAAACAACCCAAACTCATGAGGCTAATTCACATTGAATGACTGTTATACTGTTTCACTTTGGCCTCTGATGATTGCTTTTGTTGGCAGTAGTGGGGTTTTTTGCAACCAAAGTACATCTGTTGTACAGGAAGTGCGCAGCCACGGTAAAAATTTTACCGTACAATGGGTGCATATTACCGGTCTAGCATGAGTAGCTGCCGGTTGAGAAAGGGTACAGGAGTGCCAGTGTAAACTACTGTCTGAGGCCAAACTGAATCCTCTTATTGTGAATACGTGAATGAGTTACTTTGACTGCGTTTCTGGTGTGCAGTGGCAACAGTTGAGTTTGTTTTTATTGCAGTTGGTGCAGGAAATCGCAGTTGGAGGTGTCAAGATCTTACAAATACCATCATGCAGAGTGAGATATTTTCAGAAAAGATCCATATGCCTCGAATAAGAGCTTTATCTGCATCCACGCTGTCTTATGAAGACAGTTTATTTGCTCAAGATCAGCATAAACATCGTGAATTTTAGAAGAACAAGTAAGTTTGGGATTGTTTACAAAAAGAAAGTCAAAGTTCGTCTCATTTGATTATTCTAGAGAATAACTTCTCATCGTACTAAACAAGATATATTTTAGTTCATAATTATTTGACATCATTAGGTTTTTGCTGGAGTTGTTTATTTAAACACAAAGTTGGCAGGGCTTGCGCTGAAATTGTTTTGGAAAGCTTTATTTACAATTAATTATTGGAACATTTTTGGACCACGGAGGGTTCCCAGGCCCATATTGCTTAAGCAGCATTCACAGACTTTTCCTTCTCCACCCACATTTACCTTGTAAAAAACGTTTTTCTTCTGCGGCGAGGTGGAAAAAACACCATGTTCTTTCACCCCCAGATTACTATGTGCGTCTGCACCACCAGCAACAACAGCTCTGTTTTCTGCCGGATGAAATAGTTCTGACTTAATGATATTTCTGCTTGCCATCACCTTGTCGCCTCTCTCCCTCTGCTTCAAAGCCCCGCGGCATATGTGGGCCTCGTTATTCATGAGACCAAGTTGTAAAACACTGAATAATGTTTCAGTGCTACAGTGGGAGTTTGTGGCCATTTGTGTGAGTTCCACAGCTTAATTGAATAGCCTGAGTAATTATTTGTCAAGTAATGCCGAGCAGAAAATAAATAGCCACTTTGCGGCTGTGAATTGTGCCTGATAGCCATGTGTTGATACTCTCACCAGGGAGAGGAAAAACCTGCTCGACTGGCTAAGTATCTGATTAAGATTCACATGATGGAACCGCAGACGCTTTAGGATAGCATGTCTCCTGGGCAAAGATGGTGAGCAGAGTTAAGTGTCAGACAGTGTTACATTATCACACTGAAGCATGAAGCCATGGCTTAATAAATACTGCTGGAATATTCTTGTCATAAATGATCCGTACCTCTCGGGTCATGTTAACCAGATTTCCAAGGTGTCCGGCAAAGACTAGCTACTCAATAGAAGATGCAATGGCAGACAGAAGTATTCATACCTCTTGAACATTTTCAGCTTCTGTCACACTTCAACCACAAACTTAAATGTATTTTTTTTAATAGATGCATCATTTTTTAAATGCTTACCATGTCAATTCAAGCAAGCATTCAGTGTGATGGCTCCTACAGCCTGGAATCAGCTCCAGTCTGAACTCAAGATGTCAGAATTGATTTCATTGGATTTATTTTGAGCGGTTCTTAAAAACAGGCAGCGAGATTCTATTAAACAGTATCACTGCTTTTAAATTGTTTTCTATTGTTTTACACTTGTGAATATGTATTAATTAGTTTTATTTTGTAACCAGGTTGCTGTGTATTGCAGACTTCTGCCCAGGTCCCTCTTGAAAATGAGATCTAGATCTCAACAGGGTTTATCTGGTTAAATAAAGGAAATTAAAAAAATCCTAAAAAGAGGTGGCATACATTTGTATTCAAATCCCCAAATTCCTTCTCTAATTGTTATTTCATTCTTTGTCCACACCTTTCTCCTAGCTGGAGGGACGAGTCCTGGTGGGTTTGAAGTTGTGTTTTGATGTTCAAAGTTTTGCATAATGATTTATAACCTAACTTTTCTTAAAGCGTCTCTGTAGCTTTTCATGGGTTTTGTGTTACATTTAACCAGTCATATTAATATTTTGTACTCACCTGTGATTCTTTAGATTCACATACTGAGGACAAGTTCAGAGTCAGCTCTTGTAAGGCAGTAGTTCTCTACTGGAAGAAGGTGGATCGCTTTCTCCTACTCTGGGTCAGTCTCTGCCTCAAGCAGAGCAGCTTAAGTATCTTTCTTTCTTGTTCCCGTGTGATGGTAGGATAAAGCAGGAAATGTATTACTTGTCAGCAGTAATGCGTCGTTTTTTCAATCTGTTGCGGTGAAGAAAAAGCTGAGCCTTGATTTACCAAAAGGCAGACCCAGAATTCACTAGAGGGACTGTATACTCCTCTTGGTCTGAGAATGGCAGAAAGTTTCCCCAGAAGGAGTTTCAGAGCATCATAAAGGGATGGAGCGTTGTGTTTTCCCTGCCGGAGCTGTTACCCCTGAGACTTGACCTTTAATAAGTGAACAAATAACACCATGAAAACCAAGGAACACAGCAGAGGTCAGGAATATAATTTATAGTGTGGTTAGGTTATAAAACATCATTCCAAGCAAACTTGAGGAAGAAGGCGCTCTGGTCAGGTGAGGCCAGATTTAACCTTTTCACTTAAATTCAAAATGCTATATAGCTAATATTACCCATTAACTTGAATACACCTCTTCCCAGTGTAAATCATGGTAGCTGCATAATGCTGTGGGAATGTTTTTTTTTTTCTTAAAGAGGGAAGGTGAAGCTGGCTAATCAGTGGAAACTTGAATGGAGCTAGATACTGGGCAATCCCGAAGGAAAAACTGTTAAAGGCTGGAAAATACCTGAAACTGCAATAGAGCTTTACCTTCCAGCTGGACAGCAACCTCAGATGTACAACCAGAACTACAATGGAGGATTATTATTATATTTATGTGAAAGGCCTAGTCAAAGTCAATTATAATTTAGTTGCATTGTTCCCACATGCTATTAAGCCAACTTGAGCTATTGTAAAAAGATAAATGGGCAAAACCTTTGCTTTCTGCATTAAAAGGATGGTGATATGTATTTTCCAGGCACATAGAGCCATTTTGAAGCACAATTAAGAAACTATATTACCTTCAGTTGTTATAAAAATGCTGTATTTGTCAAGCGTGACTTAAAATAAAAGAATTAAAATTGGCCTTTGCCTCTTTAAGAAGCTCCTTCTCTTTGCGGCCCTCTTCTTCTCCTTTATACCATTTACAACCATTCTTAGGGTTCGCTGGACTGAGAAGTAGTTTGTATGATGAGATGTACAGTTCCACCAGGTGTTTGCTAGTTGCTGCTGTCGCTAGTCTGAAGGAGCTGAGTGTGGGAGGTCTGATGGAGAGATACTTTGTGAGGGGGAAGTTCGGCTGTAGACAACAGCTACAAGGAGCAGCTGCGGGAAAAGGGGGCAAGCATTTAGGCACCCTCGATTCAAGGATTCCTCAAAGATGCATGAAAAAATCAAAGCAACACTCCAGGCATGTTTTTGATGATGGAATAACATTATATCATAATATAAAGCTCAAAAAGGTTGATTTTACATAATACTGCCCCTTTAATAGCTGGTAGAGATGTAATCCAAAAGACTTGCAGCTGTAATTACATACCCCTTAATTTCAAAATGCAGTCAAACTCCCAAAATGTCAAATAGTTGTGACTCCAGAGAATTGCAATAAGGTCTTGTGCCTGGGCAAACCATTTACCCATTTGAATAGATTTGGTCTTGGTTTTTACGGCTATGTGCTACATTTTCTTCAAGTACTTTTTAAACTCTTTATGAGCTTCAGCATTGAGCAAAGTACTGGTTTGTTTTTATTAAGCATGTTTGTAGTGAGCACATGCAGTGGAGTGGTCTTTGTTTTTCCATGCATGGTCCCAGTTAAACATGCACTACCACTTTGACCTTATCTATTGTTTCTCAAGTGTATATTGTAAGCAGCTTTGGAGGCTTTATAAAGACTTAGCCGGCAGCGCTGCCGTTTCTCTGGTGGAACATTTGGACCTCTGGCAAGTGTCAGATTTTCAGCTGCACATTAAATCTCTTAACCCAGTTCTTCCTCTCCCCTCCCTTTCTTCTCAGTGTCCCTCTTTTCTCCCCCTCTCTCTGTCTCTCTCTCTCTCTTCCTGCCATGCTAACAAGCTGGCTGTGATTTATTTTTCATGTGTGGCATTGCTAGTCTCCACTATTTTTTCCTCCTCTCTTTTATTCCTTGAGCCTCTAAAGTCTTGTGCCAGCGGTTAGCCTGGTGCCCAGCCCCTGAGGGGGAGCGGGCACGGTGGAAATGTAGCCAGAGCAGCTGCACATCACCCCGGCTGGCCAAAGTCCTCCAGATGCGCCGTCTCTGGCCTCCCAGAGACGCTTTGATTAGCACGTCCATCATTATTGGCCAGCTTGAATGTCATGCACCGCGAGCCCAGTCGTCTAACGCCTCTGACCGGCCAATGGGGACCACTCCCTGCAATTACAGATACGGCCGCTTGTTCCAGTTCGGAGACGAGGCCAGAGAGAGCGCCAAAGTGCCAAACGATCGTCCTCCTCTGTAAATAAAAAGCAGACATCTTTCCTTTTTGATGTTCTTTATGTGCGTGCTTTATTTTCAGATGCTGTGGCGCAATCACATTTGAAAGCGTTTTGCGCTCTGAACATAACAAGAATGGTGGAGGGGGAGTTGGGGGGACCAATCAAAACAATAACTGTGGTTCCTTTTGACAAAGCCCTTGGCTCACAGTTGTCAGAGGATGTAAGCTGACTCATCCACACAAGAAGGGCATGTATCCCTGGGAGCGAGGGGCAAAATGCTATGATGAATCCTCCCCTCTGTGCTTTCTGCTCTCCAGTGAGCCTGCTTGGATTAATTACATGACTAGTAGCCGGTTTAGGCCCATTATTTTTTTCTTCTTCTCCATCTTATAAATAGTTTTGCTCTCTTGCTTTGCCCGGATTGTATTCTGCTCAGGACTTTTCAGCTTTGCTCAGTGGAAATAAGAATGCATTGATTATTTTCCATCTCGCAAATATCCCACCAGCTGAGGAATAACATGCCTTCCCCCTAATTGGTTTGTTTATCTTGAGCAACAGACTCTGGGTTTGTTTGGACTCTGGCTGGCATCCACTCTCTGCACCGCTCCTCAGCGTGATTACTCACCTTGGGAGGAGGCTGCCGTGGCAAGGTTGATGTTCCCCACGCAGACATCAGGCTGTCATTCTCGCCGCTTATGTGACATCATTTGCCAAGACAGATTTGTTACAGGAGAAATAAATTCAGGCCTAAACAGGGATTGATTTAAGGACTGGCTTGCAAGTAGGGAGGGGGAAAAAAAAAAAGTCGACAGGAGGGATGGGGGCTCAGAGACACATTTCACCACTCAGAGGGCTCGGGCCAGATCCAAATAAGCTGCCAACAGAAAGATAGATTCTGGCTTCATGTATAATTGATAAACTGTATGTTCTAGGTGTCAGCTTTAAAGAGGGAGCTAGGACTATATCAGGAAGCTATTTTTCCCTCTCTGAGGCAAGCATCATTTTTATTTTGTCCTCCCCCGTTCTTTGGCTTATCTCCTCAGTTCAGAAAGCCCCGTTGAAAATGATCACTTTGCTTTGAAGGCGACAGTTTAGGAAGTGCGGCATTAAGAGCACATCCTGTTCCCGTGCCTATTAGGAGAGCAGGAATAGGGCAGATAGCCATCTGCAGAAAGTTGACTGAACATCCCGAGTTATCAGGATTAGCCATCTCACTCTTGACACCTCACACATTAATATTAGCTATGGGAGAGTCTATCCTGCTGAAAGCAGCATAAAAGGATTAATGCAGCTCTTATCCTTTTGGAAATAATGCTCTTTATTGAGCGGATCTGACACTGCAGAGGCTAATGATGACATTGAATGGAGCCAGAATAAGTAATGGTGTATCATCCCATGTCATGCAGACAGAACAGTCGCTATTTGCATTCCAACAGCTCAAACCATATTGATTGTGCTGAAGGCTTTTGCTTGTTTTTCCTGTGCAGCGGTGTGAGGGGTGTTACTCAATCATCAGCGTGCTGTAGATAATGGCGGTCCTCTCCCGGTGGGTCCAATGACACGCTTCGTTCATCATTTTACAGCATGCAGCGGCGTCACCTCTCAGCTCTTTGGGTGGCAGCAATCCCAGCGCTTTCTAAAAGTTTTCACGCCCTTTAGACTTTTCCACATTTTTCTCATCTTACAACCATAAACTTTACTGTGTTGCATTAGCATTTTATGTTGCGGACCAACACAAAGCAGTCCGTGAAGCAAATCATAGATTGTTTCTCATTTGAAATGGTCTTAACAAAAAAAAAAAAAAAAAACGGTGGGCATTTTTATTGTGATTACCTAAGTAAATTCTAGGCCAAGCATCGGCATTCGAAATTCACCTCACTTGCAAATAAGTTAATCTGTGTGTAATTCTACTCCGATGTAAAATCCAGCTGTTCTGTGAAGGTCTCAGAGGTCAGTAGAGAATAAAAAGCATCATGAAGACCAATGAACACAACTGTTAATTTAGTTTCATTCCCTTTTTGAGCACATTTAAAGGCAATCGCAAAGAAATCTAGAACAACAAAAGGAGTTTAAGAAACCAAGTAAAAGATAATGTCAAGGTAATCAGCTTAAACCATGACAATTTTAACTACTGCAAAAAGTCCTTGGAACTTGTAAAAAAAATAGATCAGTAGATGGTCAGAGATAAAGTTGTTGAAAAGTTCAAAGCAAGATAGGATAGTAAAAAAAAAGAACAGCAAAAAAATACTTTCTACTCTCTACTTCAGAGTTGATTGGACGATGGATGGAGCAAAATACAAGACAATCCTGGAAGAAAAAATGCAAAAAGGCTTAAGACTGGGGCGAATGTTTGGCTTCCAGCAGGAAAATGGCAATAAACATACAACTAGAGCTACAATGAAATGGTTTAAATGAAAACATAATCACATGTTGGTGTGTTACATTTAACTGCAAGACCTAAAACCAATTAACAAACTTGAGAATTGATGTTCACAGACTCTCTGTTCACTCTGACTGAGCTTGAGCTGGTTAGCTAACACTAAGAGGCAAAACATTCTGTTTCTAGATGTGTTAAACTGATAGAGATGGATCCTAAAAAACTTTATTCTGTAACTGCAGCAGAAAATAGTTCCAAAGATTCTTGAACAAAAATGCAATCCACTCATTTTAATTTGTAAAAAATGCTATAAACCCTCAATCACATTCTCGTACTTTACAATTATGCACTGCTTTGTGGTTGTAATGTGACAGAATGTGGAAAAACTTCTTTTTTTTTTGATTGAGTTGAAAACTTTTGCATGGTACTGTATTGTCCAGCAAACAGAACAAACCAGGATGTCAACCTTCTTGTCTTTCCAATGCAGAGCGAGGGGGTTAATTCAGCTTTGCCCACCCACATTAATACAAATAATTTCATATCCTGCCATTCAACCGTGAGAGTTTTAGAAGTACAGCTTGTGCCACTAAAGCTGTTCTTGTGCACCAAAGGAGGGTGGAAGTCCAACTCTGTACCCTGTCATTTCCTTTTGACACAATAGATTGGGAAAAAAAACATGTTATGTTTTTTTTTTTTTTTTTTTTACAGAGGACTTTAAGTGCAAAACAATTCCATGATTGCTATTATTTTTTTAATCCCCCCTTGTGTTCTGAGTTCAGAATGAAGCTGGTTTTAACAGAAAATGTAACAGCAACCAGGTTCATGGTTTAAAACTAAAATGATTGTGATTCAGACAGACAGAGAAAGAGAGAGAGGGAGAGAGGCAGTCTCCTTGAACCCCTAACACAATTTGATTATAAAGAGGTTAAACAACTGTAATAATAAATCTGTCAAGTTTTTAATACAATGTGCCATTTAGTGTGAGCATTATAACACTGAGAGGCAGACAAGTGGCCATCAGCTCCACCTGAGAACATTGGTTCTGTTCTTTTTGCTAAAATTGCTGCTTCCCCCTTGGTGTTATATAAATATATGATATTCTCCTTTAACTGACAGGACACTAACCTTATCAATCAAAGCTGTTTTCTCTTCCCTTCCAAGGACTCATGTTGATTTGTTTTAAGTGCGGTCTCCTTTGGTGGTTTTAATGGGTACATTGCATTCTCATTTCAGCGCTGCCTCCCTGCTTCTTAATGAGCTGATAAAGCCCCAATTATCGAGGCAAATCCCGGATTCTGATTTGCATTACTGACTCTCGTTTTACCACACACAGCGGAAATGTGCATGATTGAGGGCTCTGGGATGTTTGCCTGCCTTTCCAGAAGTTTGTGTGGCGTCGTGTGTGTTGATGTGCATGTGTGGAGACACAGGAGATGGCCAGATTAGATTAGATACAGCAGAGGCTGCACGGCGCAGGCCGTTTGTGCTCTGAATGTGATTTGGTTGGGAGGTTTGGAGCCCACTATGGGCTCTCGTGATGGGTGAGGGGACAGACTGGCAGTGACAGTGGGGTGGTAATGCCTCTGAATGAGGAGCAATGGCCTCTGTTTGGCTCCCACCCTCCCATTGCCTAAAGCCCAGTTGTTTTCCCAAGCAGCTTCACCAATCTGCGATTTTAAAAATCGGAAACTCTTACAACCTTTGTTTCATTAGATAATCTCAGATTTTAGAGCAATAGAAGAAGGAACATTTACCGTTTGGTTAATAATTGGTGCATTACTATTGAGTCAAACCAGAGACTGGAATGGGATCACAAGTCCATTTTAGTTCTGGAGGAGCTGCAGAGATACACAACATAGGTGGGAGAATTTTTATGACCAGGCAGGTCAGATGACTTCATAGTTGAACTTTTTGACCTACATCCAAATTGCAATGGTAACTGTTAAGTCTCAGTTCTCCTTTAATCAGGTGTATAAATGATTGGTAGGTCAGACACTTGTTTCCCATTATTTCTGTGTATTAATATTAATCGATTGATTGGTTGATATATGAACCAACAAAATATACTTAGAAGTGTTTTGGATTTAGTAAAATAAATATATTAATATATTTATTTTTAATAAAAAAACAGAGGCTAAAGAGATATTAATGTGGCTATTCTCATTACATACTTAATTCTACGCAGGGTTTAACAGAAGCAGTAGCATAATTTTCTATTTATTTTTTTAATTCATTAAAACAAACAAAAAATTAAATCAGTCGAATTTGGAACCAGCAGTCCAGATCTCAAAGAAAAGCGGAAACCAGTACCAGTCAGTAACAGTCTGATCGGAGCGCTTTCACCCCTGGATGCAGGATCAAAGATGTGTTCATATCTGCGCTCCCAGACTGCATATGAAAACCCAGATTTGTTTTCCTGCAGCCTCGTATCTTTGGCTCTCTCGGCCTCCTCTTGGTCTCGGAAAGTGAAACATCATGTCTAGAACTTTGGCATGGAGAGCCCTGCAGCTCATGAAAAATGCATTCGCTCCAGCTCTCTTTCTAACTCCTCGCCTCTGATACTCTTGTCATATCATATCCATGTCATGTCAGTGTGTGTATTAATTATGTAGCAGGCACAGTTGAGCAGACAATATTGATGCATCCCAACCAGACATCTTATGTATATATAACTCGCTGTACTCGATTTTGAGGTATATATTGAAGAGTTAATCAGAGACGAGATGATACTTTGTTTGTCCCTTTGAGTAAATAACTCACAGGAAGCTTATTCTTTCCATCTGCCTCTCCCTTGGGCTCTGATTTATTTATTTATTCTTCTTTTACTGTCTCATGCAATTCAGCCGTTCACTTTTTTTTCCGGTTCAGCTGAGGTGCCCGGCCCGGTAGCTCCTCATGGGTTTTAGCGTTCCTTTTCATTTGCCCACTCACAATCTCACAACACACCTCAGACAAATGGCACCCAGCAGCACCTCTGGAGGTGTCCCAAACTGCAAAGGTAATTTGTTTCTTTGGGAGCAGAATTATACATGAGTAAGAGGTTATATTGTAATATCAAATTGCTTAGCAGTTGCACACATGCCAGATCCTGCTGGGTTCTTTTCTTTTTTATGAGTCCTCTCTGTGCTGTAGACTTATAGAAGTGTGATAGCACTTGAATATGTTTTCCTCACTTAAGCAGATATCAGGAGACATGACAGCGTTTTCCTTTTTCTGTAACAAAACACTTTCTCAGGATTGAAACCACATCAGACACCTTGGAGATATTAATCTTCTTCCAGCAGTTAGATTAAAAACCAGCAATTTAAAAAGGACAAGGAGAGACTTAAACCCTTTTCAGCAATTAAGTAGGGTCTCTGTGTTCCTTGTATAAATCGTGTAATGAAGGCATAAATTAAGCCGGTAACCCGTTGCTGCCAACAACTTAGTCAGCATTGATCGTGTGTGTTTCGCAATGTTGGAGCAAGTGTCTTACAGAACGGTGATTGCTTCGGTTTGGCAGGAATAATTGGAAGTTCAAAGCTTCGATCTGCAGAGTGTAGCCTGGGGATAGGTTTCTGAAGAAGCTGACACTTCAGACGTATTATGAAGCCATCATGTCTAATTTGCAAAGGCCTCTTTTGTAATTTACCCCCAATTCAAAGGAACAGTCTCCTGCTCCACAGCACAATGCACACTCGGCTCGCATTGTTCACGCTCATTGGAAGAGACACAGAGTGAGTGATTGTTGGAGCTCAAATAATGTGCAGCACTGTTCCTGTCATATTTGTTGCTGCGTAATGGTTCCTGATTTGCAGTTTCCTGCAGTGCTTTCTATTTTTTTTTTCTTCTTTCGGTTTGTTGCAGAGTAGACGGCAATGCACCATGCTGTATACAACAACATTTTTCTGTGCATCCAGTCCAAGCCGCTTGTTTTCAACTCGCTGCCGAAGCAACCGCTTGACAGATAAAGGGGGCCTCAAAACGTCGCGCAAACGTTTTTTTTTTTTGGGGAGGTGGGGAGCGGAGGAAACCTCTTCAGAGAAAGGATGGGGGTTTTCCACATGCCGCCCAGACTATCTCACATATTGAGTTTGTCTGCGTGCATCTTTGAAGATGCAAATGTGTCAACCACATGTAACAAACCACCCAGCAAGGAGCTGAGATGCTGAACTGGCTTTCTCACGGCTCCTAAATGGTTGCCAGTGATCTTCAGCGGCTCTGCATGTCTGCAAAGAGCAGATTAGTGTTTTTGTGGGATATCGAATCATTTGTGCACATTTATCACTGGACAAAAATGTCTTGTTAAACCACATGAGGAGATGCAAGAGAATTTGGCTGCAACGTTTTATGTGCGCTCTTGCTGCAACCTATTGTAGTAGAGTGTATGTGGAAGTGTCTAAATATGAATTGAGTTTCCAGTAATGTATTTGGTAAGAATTAAAAAAGTCCTTTACTTTTTTGTCAACTTTTCAAACTCAAATGTCTGCGTATTTTTGTTTTGTGAGAGAGCAGCATGAAATGCAACATAACTGTGAAGTTGAGTGAAAATGCTGAATGGATTTCAAATATTTTCACCAATATGAGGTGTGACCTGCATATATAATCACTCCCCTTTACTCAGATACACCTAAATAAAATCCAGTGTTACAACTACCTTCAAAATCTCCTCCTTTCAAGTTCTTTGGGGTGTGCTTTACTCATCTATTACAACTTGTTTTACCCATTCATTGAAAAGTATCAGAAGCTTAGAAGTACTTGTGACTATAGAAATATGCAATGTGGGCGTGTGTGCGTGTGTGTGTGGTTTGCAAAAAATACTTGATCTTCTGTTGCACAGACTAAACAGACAATTCTGAAGATTACATACCCTGATGATAATTTGTGTCACAAAGGTCAAGCAATCTCTGGAAAACCTTCTGTCATCACATCAAAAACACAATTACACATGCTTAGTTTTTTCTGCTAAATATGTCAGGTTTACTGAGTGACTGAGATGCTGCAATCATTCCTCCATCTTTCCATCTATCCTTTGTCTAGACCCACTTGGCACTAGCTATCTCTAGCAGGCTTTAGGCGAGAAGTAGGGTACACCCTAACTAGCTCATCCAGCCACCGCATGGCAACACACAGGATGAATAATACACACACTCAATTTACCTAATATGCCTGTTTTTGGACTGTGGAGTACCAGGAGAGAACCTACACATGCATGGGAACAGCATGCACAACATGCAAGGCAGTGGTGTAATCACAGTTCCACCGTGTAGCCAACGGCGAGATCAACAGATGATAAAAAATTACATTTTAAAATGGAAGGTTCATTTTGAAAGGAAATCCTAACAGCTGGGAATTTTATGGCGGTAATAATTAAAACCGATAAATGTTTCATTCCTACTCATCACTATACTGGAGTAAAGAAATATGAATGCACACGCTCAATTAAGCACTCATTGTGTTGGGCGGTCACACAGAATCCCCACAACATAGATTAAACTTTGTGGTTGCAATGTGACAAAATGTAGCAAAGTTCAAGGAATAATGTTGCAAGGCTCTGTAGCTCCTAATCAAAAGTTTTTTATGCACTTTATCCTTGAATCAGACAAACAAAAACAAGAAAATTCAGCACATTATGGCATTTCTTTCCTGACAGAGAAGGCACTTTTAAATTATTGATGTTTCCCCCTGTGCTGTCACCTATCAGAGCGTCATCCTTCTGCCTGGTAGTAGTCCTGCAGTGCAACAAGTCATGTTTCTGGCTCTCATTTCAGCTTCTGCAGTGAAAGGTCGGGGTGATATATATTCCGTCCTGTTGCTGTTTCAGTGACTTACACGCCCCAAGCTGGAAATTTTACAAGGCCCACCCAGCTTGTCGAGCACACTGACAATAAATCAATCACTGTGAAACATTTATGTTTTACACACACCAAGTTTCACCTTTCCCTCGCTTGGGCCTAATTTGCGAGTCATCAGTAGCCCCCGTCATCAGGAAAGCCCCCTTTGCTTTGTCATGTCAATATTTGTCTGGTGATCTCCAGCTGAGGCTGGAGTCCGGCTGCTCTTTCTGCACATGCTGATTGCCAGGACGCTTGTGTGGAGATGGCATGCTGTGGCTGCCTCGTCTCCTTGTTCCTGATCCTACTGCTGCCACCCTCTCTCTTTCTTTTTCAACTATTTTTTTTTCTTTCTTTTTTTTTTTGAGACGGAAAGGTTTCTTGATTCCTAGCATGCCGGAGAGGGGTCCTCTGAGGATTACATTGGCTAAGCCCTTATCACTTCAGGAAATTCAGTGCCTGCTTTAAAAAAAAGTGGTAGGAGTAAAAAAAAAAATCAAGGGGGGGAGTGTTGTTCTTTTTAAGTTTCTTCCTATTCCCAAGGAAAGTTATTACGGGTTTGAAGAAAAGTCCTTTTTTTGGCACTCAAGTTTTTTTGTAGCTGCATTGCATATTTCATCCTTCCTCTTCTTCATTTTTTTCCTCCTCTTTTCCAAGCGGCTGGTGGAATTTCAGAAGTGGAAAATGTGAAGGCAGGTGCTTGAGAGAAAGAGAGAGGGAGAGAGGTTTGGGGAGGGCTGTGCTCACTGGGAAGCAATGTTAAACATCCAGGGGAAATGTTTGTTATTCTAATGGGATACCACCATGGTAACAGCTTTTAGAGACTCCCAAGGCTTTGTACAGAGTGCATGCACGCATTCATCAATCTCGCCTAATTTCTTTGGGGAATTAGCAAATATAATCAGTCCCTTTTCTCACCTGTTTATCGACAAGAATATTACGGGGAAATTTAGCAGAACGCCGACCCTCTTGGAGGTGGGGAAAGCGATGCACGGGCTATTAATATAAATCACAAATTGCAGCGTGTTGCTGAATGGATTCAGAAGTCATTAATGTTCCTTTTACATTAATGACAGACAGATAGAATAGCTTACATTTTGCCCATACCTACTTGCTTTGAAGAAAGAAAATCCTTGGAAGGAAGACCAAAGCTTTTTTGCTTATATTACATCTTCAGGTTAAACATGTTCTAAAGGTAATGAATTATGCTATTTTGAAACTTAATACGTTTACAAGGATTTAAAGTAAATTGGAGTGAACTCATTTACATAACTTGACGGGGAGAGAGAGAAAAAAAAAGACCCTCACTGACGCCGTGCCTTCGTCTTTTTTGAAAAGGCTCCAGTAACCTGTAAGCCTCCTTTCAGCTCTTTACCTTTTTTTCCCCTCCTCTCTCCTTCTGCAGATTTTCTTAAGTGGCTTATGTGAATTGCAGTTGCCACATTGAAGCGGGGAGTGTACTGAATAATTTTCTCCCTTGCTGTGACCGTCTAACAACAAGTCGAACCTGCGCATGTTGTGATGGAGAGGTTTTCACCCACAGCACCGCGGCGCTGTAGGAGTGCAGCCTTACCTAAAGCTAAGCCTCCAGCTGGAACAACTTTCCATCAAACTCACAACGCCGCTCTCTTATCTTCTGGCATTTCTCTCTGATACAAATAGCCAGGACATGATATAGCCGGCTACATGTCATTTCTGGTGTAGTCCCACCACCCCAGTCCTTGTGAAATATAATGCTTTTAACTCACCAGATTTATTTATTTATTTTTTTTGCCTTGGCTGTTTTTTTCCATCTGTAGCTCAGACTGAGACCACTGTGTTTGCTCATCTTGGCCAGAGGCCAAAGGCTCTTTCTGATATAATCCCCGACCATCGATCAGACTTTGTTTACTCTAACATGGTTTCTCTCCCCTCCAGCAATTAGAAAGCAACCTTCCACCTCCTGCTCTTCAGACTGGCTTTATACGTTTATTTTTCCCTTAAGTGGTAATTTTTCATGTTGCAGCTAAGCTCTTAGAAATGTGGGTGTATATTAGGTAATTGATATTCTTCAACCAGACGGCCATGAGAGGTACCTAATTCCCAGTGACCAAAAAGTGTTTTCACTGTACCAAAGGTACATTAATTAGACATGATTCCCCCATTTATTTATTTCACCACCCAAAAGAATGCAAAAGACTGCTTTATAGTATTTAGAAATCAAATAAAAAATACCATTCCCCTATCTGGAATATAAATATGCATTTATGCTCTCAGAAAACTTGTAGAAAGAGATTGAAATCCTTTTAATGTTAAATCTCTAAATGAATCAAACCCCTCTTGTTTTTGGATGGCTAAAGAAGACATTAGCATTGTTTATTACTCCTGTACTGTAAACAGCAAGCTGTGTGCCATGTACGTCGGTTTGAGGTTGTAAACCGTTCATACCGAAGTCTGATTGTGGCCACATTTAATAAATAGTACGAACGACCAGGCGAAAATATTGGTATATTGGCAAAAATTCGGAATGGAGCGTCAAGACCTGCGGTGTGAATGTAGCCTAAGTCGTGTCTGAAGGAGTTTTTTTTTTTTTTTCAATGTTAATGAAACTCGAATCAAAATCTCAAACTCGAGTCGCCACCTCTGCTTAACATTTATGTGATGTCTTGAGTCGGCCTGTCATATAAAATCCCAATAAATAACATTGAAGTCTGTGGTAGCAATGGGACCAGATGTCCCATTGCAACAAGGGATGTAAATGCTTTTGCAAAGCTCATGTATTTCCATTCCTATATGGAGTAACTTGGACTGGAAAGCACAGAAAGTTGTCAAAATAAAGCCAAAAAGTTGTACTTCCCCGAGGTGGAAAAGTTGGTGCATTAATAAAAGCAGATCAAGAGAGTGCAGAAGAAACAGACTCTGGTAATAAATCAAGACATACATGAAGACTTAAACATGCACTGAACTTCCGCTCCACTGGAGAGATGATAAATTGCAGCAGGAGAAAACATCAGACCTGGAGTAAAGTTTCCCCCCCAAATGTAGCTCAAATCAGGGAAATAAAATGTATCTGCTTTTCCATCCACTGCTGCTCCTCGAATTATGTAAACGTATCTCATATTTCAATCAGATTTTCTTCAGTGCTTTTGTTTGCCTGAGGTTTGATTGTTTCATCATCTCACTGATGTCTGGAAGATGATTGCTGCCAAATGACTACATTATATTCCTAAAAAAAAAAAAAATCACGGTGATGTATGAAAAAAATCTTTCGTTTGTTTTTCACTCGTATCGAATGTCATTTAAACTGATCCATGCATCTGACCTTTTATGAGCTACTAGCCCCTTTTAAAACACTAACTTAAAGTGAAACTGATCCGCCTCATGTTTTTATTTGCAGACAATTTTTCTAAAGCTTCACTAAGCAGGTTCAAGAAGATGGAAACCTTTCTGACATGTTTGTGCTAAAAGGATCTTAATGGGGGCAAATCTCATCACTCTTATCTTTACCAACAACCAGTTTGGTACTGTGCTGAATCTAAAATAGATTTTGTTATGTGAAAGCACACACTGATGCATCACCGTCCTGCCTCTGTTTGGTATATATGAATAATTAGAGCAAAATGATTTTCTGCCTAAAAAGATGGCATTATTTTTAAAAGATTTTTGCTGTGGCTTTAAAAAACACACACATATATTCCAATTACTGAGTTTAATTGTAATAGAACCCAATATTAAACTAACCAGCTTGCAGACTGGTAAGTTGTCAAATCTGGCTTTCAGGAATACTTTGTCAAACATTGGTTGCAGAATAATGTCTAATCTCTGGATTATGTATCCTGAAAAGTGAGGAATGTCTTTACAAAACAGATGTCAAGATGAAGAAACACGAGAATAAGTTTTATTCACTACGTTTGTGCACACAAACAAGGAATTTGACTTCAGCTCCGCTTTGCTCTCTAAGAGGATATTTATATATACCCAAAAAAGAGAAGGTTAAAGAAAAAAGTTTTTTTCACCCTTCGGCAGTTTGTCACGTCAACCTGAAGTTAAAAGTAAACAGTTTGTGTCCAGGATGTGTGGGTTCTGCAAAGATGTTAGCTCCCCTTTCCTGGGCCCTACACCTGTATGGAGGGAAGATCAGCTACAAAATTAACTTATCTTCCCTGATGAGTACTTCAAAATAACAGTTTTTCAACTAATTTAAAATTCTGCTCTCAAGAGAGAAGACAACTTCATAATCTCTCTTTAAAACCAGTTTGAAAAGTACTTAAGTTTCATCTTAAAGATGAGATGTTGGGTTCTGATATTCAAACTTTGAAGATACATGTTGGGCTTTTAATATCTTAAACAGTTTTTACCTCGTCTATCCTTTAAGGTTGGTTCCATTTCCAGTGGTCATTGGGCGACATGCAGGTTACGGTCTGCACAGGTCACCAGTTAGTCACAGGACAGCAACTCAATTAGTAGAAACGTTTCTGATACTTAGTTAGGAACGGACAAAAAGATCCTCCTGCTCCACTTTGTAGGGTACTGTGTAGAGTCTCCGAAAGAGATTCAACTTTTGGAAAATCTGTTTTCTCATTTAAGGGCATTAAAGAATGGAACAAGCATCAGAAATATGAGGAATTATTTTCCATGAAGTCCATAAAAACCTAATTAGTATCCAGTGTTGTCCACATTACAGGTAGATATAAATTAGCTGGTCTGTTTTTATCATCTTGTGTTGTATAATGTTTAATACTTATCTGGTGCAGTGTTAATCTTCTCGTGTGATTAATATTCCTGTTCACAATCCCAAAAATATGAACTAACCCAGTAAATCTTGCAAATGATCATTTTTATCCAGACTACCATGTTTAAAAGAAATGGTTTCTTTACGTTGATCTTGTAAACATAAAAGATCAACGTTATCTTGATCTTTTAAAAGTAGAATTACCTACTAATCATTATCTTCAAACAGTTTGGTACTTATTACCAGTAAAGAAGAATTATTGGACAACTACAGATGCACTGATTAGAGTTTTGTGGCCCATTTCTTGTTTTTGTGTGTTTTTCTAGCCTTTCTGCAGTGTGTGGTCATTATTATTATTAATTACTTACTGTATATCTATAAGGCTTTGTCTATGCATGAGAGAGTAAATGTAAAATAATTTCAAAGTTGGCATTTTAAATTGGCTTTAAACATCTTGTCTTATCAGTTAGTGTAGAAAGCCTTATAAAAACATATTTTTATAAGTATATTCTGCAGAATGAACATTTGTACAGCCAGATTGAACAGCAGACATGCCGTGACATCTCATAGGAAACACAATGTTGTTTCCTGTTTCCATTTGAAAGATCTGAAATTAAAAAAATAAGTTTAGTCTTCACTTGGTAACAGCTTACACACTGAAGAGTGTTGTCATCAATACAACCTGGTATTTCTTATGATGCATTCAGTGATCGGAAACATACTTGTTCTAACCGGCTTGCAAGACTAATCAGTTTGAAAATCATTCGCTTCAGTTTCCAGGTCCATCTCTATGAAAAACATAATGAAAGAGAAAATGGTAATTATACATACGGAGTTAAATTATTCATATTTATTTTTGTCTACCTAATGGACTGTTTTGAATACAATGTAATTACTAACTTAACCTTGCATATTACTTCTTTATAAAGCAAGCCTGTAATATATATTAGTTGTTTTGTTCTGCTGAGAGGTGATATGGCCCTTTGTGCTGAATTATCAAAGACAAACATTATGCCAAAGCCTCCAGACCCTTTTAATTTAACATCTAAGACATTTCTTTGCCCTGATACTTTTGGCAGACAACCCAGACGCCCACCAGCAGCTTTTGATTTTGGGTTTTAATTTTTGTTTTAGGTTTAGCAGAATAAAATAAATTTATTCTCTGGCTGTCATTGTATGCAGTTTATCCTTAGATATGTTTCTGAAGTGGGAGAAGGTTTTAGTGCTCTACATTTCTAACATCTGAGTAGTTTGTGGGGAGAAAAAATGTCTTTTAGTCAATCGAGAGGAGCAACTTGCACAATTACTCTCAGACGGAGGATAAGTACTGGAATGGTGGCCAACTTTTAATGGTGCTGTCATGCATTTATTGTGATAAGTTAAAAGCTCCCTCGGTGTCTTTCAGTTTTCTGCTGCTTTCAGTTTTGATCAGTAAGAGTTTAAAGTCCTCCAGAGGTATTTCCATCTGGTGGGATTAACCATGCACAGGTACCAAACTCTTCACTCTCCAGGCAGCTTAAACTTTCAGCAAAAACTGACACCTTTTATTTTATTTTATTTTTTAAATCAAAACCCCCAAATAACAGGAGTCTTCATTGAACATATGCCATCATGTACAAGACTTGTAAACTTTTTCTTTGTTGCTTGAGTTTGCGCTCTTATCTGTCTGCAGTGAGTGTTTTCTTCCTCGTGGTCCTGAATAAAATCAAAGATAATCAGAGCTGACTTGCAGCATCGTCACAGAAGGTAAAGAAATGTGGTGTGAATAAACAAACTCTGAGCTTTCTTAGCTCCAGCTCCGTTTCTCGCTGCTTGTCATTTTATATAGCTGTATCATTTTTTTTTTTTTTTTTTTGCATAATTCCACGGTGCATTGGCTTGGCTTGATTTGATTTAAAACCTTTAAAACCTCAACTTTCAAGGAAATTGGACTTGTGGTATGAAAGTTCACACTTTTTGCCTCGAGGCAATTGATTTCTTCCGAGCTTGATTTTAGTGTTGTAGCAGTACTAGCACGGCGTGTTAGAGCCATGTTACATGTCACATAGGGCTAAGGATCCTTGAACCTGGCTGTAAGTGCCTGGGTAATTTCATCACTTAAAGTTGAGCCACCCGTGTGTTGAAGAGAAATGTTGTTTGTTCTTGATAAACCAATAAATCAGAGGAGATTTAAGATTAAAAGCATCATTAGAGTGCAGTAAATTCTCTGATTAGCTACACATGTCTGATTTACTTTCTGAGCAATTAATTGTAAAAGGAATAATTACATGGAATGCTACTTACTTTATATACAAATTTTATAAAAAGGTCAAGTTTGGCTTTAGTCTATTTTTGGTCTGGATGAGTATAGAAAAAAAGAAAACATTATGGAAAAACATTGCATTCCCAGCCTTTATCTCTTGCACCTCACTTCCTAAAAGATAAAAATCTACATTTCTCCTCGAGCAAATTTGTCGCTTTAGTCCCTAGTTCTATCATTGGGCAGCTCACAATGGCAACATTTTGGAGTAACTCTGTTAAATTAGTTCTTTGTTTTTTGTAGACTTTGGTTCATAACATTTTGCTGTTTTTTTTTGTTTTTTTTGGACAGTTGTCCCATCTTGTTTTGGATGCTGTGCAGCTTGAAGGATCTACAGTGGAATGGTTTATGTCAGTACTATTCATATGTCGGAATGGCCTAGTAAAAGTCCATACTAAAAATCTGTAGCATAACTTATGGGCAAATTGAAATGCCTGCAATGTTTTTCAGATTTTTATTTGCAAAAAAAATGTTACATTATCACTTTCCTTCCACTTCCCAATTATGTACTTCCCTGTGTTTGTCCATCACATAAAATCTCAATAAAATAAACTGAAGTTTGTGGCTGTTATGTGACGAAGGCAAAAAAAAAAAGTTAAAGGATTTTGAAGCAACGCACCGTATCAACAGTTAAAGTGGGCTCTGGGTCAATTTGCTGCTCGGCCAGCTCATACCCGGCCAAACCTCCTGCTACTGCTACCGCCACTTGTCTAGGTTCTGCCAAAAGCTGCTATTTTCATTTGGATCTACTGCAAGTTTTTAGCCTCTCACTCATTTTAAATTCTGATTTTGTGATTAGGCAAAAAAAAGAAGAAAAAAAAAGAGGGGAGATAGCGGGTCGAAATGTTTAGAAAGCTCTCGATAGCTGTTGGTGTTTTCATCTGGGGCACATCATTTTTTAACACTTTCTGTTAGATGATTTTTTTGAAAACAAACATAAATAATTAAAAGTTCATCTCCTGCCGAATGTTCTCCTGTTTGGCTGGAGCACACAGTCAGAAGTTATTATTAGACTAAATTTAAGCAGCCCCGTGTCCTCAGCTCTTAGCAGTAGGCACCAAGCTCTTGCACTGAGTTTGACAGCCTTCTCACAATATTGTGCAAGGGTGCTCTCTTAGCTTCTCATGCTGCTTAAATGCAGTACAGCAGATGGATAGTATTTGCAGGGGAGAGTCGGGGTCTCACCCTCCTTCTTCCTGCTTTTTTTCAGTCTCTTGCCAGTACCTCAGACATTTCAAGGGGGAAATATGTATCAAATTAACTCTTAGCAACAGGGCCTCTGAGCTCCCTGCCCTTGTCTTTTCAGCAATCAGAGCTTTGTTATTTTAGTCTCTCAACCAAAACCAAACTGGATTCAATGGCCTCAGCAATTACCTGTAATTTTCCAACCTGGTGCACTAGCTTTCACCAGAGCAACTCAGAACAGTGAAAGATTGTCTCCTCGGTTCCTAATTTTAGCGTCCGGGCGAGGTGCAATAATTCATGAACATCAGCAGAGTGGCGCTTTTGGAAATGTTTGCTTTCCTGCTGCGGGGATTTTGTGGGGAGGATTTACTTTGTCTGAGCACAACCTCTTAAGCACTGAAACTAGACACCTCCGAATCTGCAGAATCGACACAGAACCTCTGCTTTCTACATTTGACCCATAAAGTAATCTGTCCTTTCAGGCCAATTCAGAAGAGACAGCTCCTTACCCAGACATCTGTTTTCACATGGTGGTCTTTTATTCGCATTAACCTCGTCTCCCCCATGTTAAATAATCTGATATTTTACATGTTGCTTTTAAATTGTCCAACTATCTACAGGACATCCACTGAAAGTACGCATCACCTTGCAAAACATTTTCCATTTATTGTCACATTATGCCACAAATATCAGTGTACTTTGTGGTGACTCACTAACAGAAAGGAGAATTGTGAAGTTGAAGAAAAAAAATGTTTTTCAGACTTTTTTACAAATAAAAATATGAAGTTTGCAAAAAGAATTCTGTTCAGCCCCTTTATTCTTATACCCTTCTACAGAATTAAATAAAAATTGAAGGCCTCAGAGGTTTGTAGGATAACTTTAATGAATAAACAGCACCAACAAGACCACAAAACAAATGCAGACAGGTCAGAGAGAAAGTTTTGAAGAAATTTAAAACCTGGGTTAGATCAAGAAACAACATGGTACTACTGTAAAATGGCAGTCATACATCTAAACAGAGAAGAAGGGCATTAGTAGTTTTTTTTTAAAAATCAAAGTATAGTATGTTTCAATGGCTCCCTCAAAGTCCAGACTTAAATCTAATTGAATCAACTGAAAATAGCTGTTCTTAGACTTGCAGCTGTTTGTTGTCAATGGAGGTCTGCAGTTTATTGAATCATGTGGTGTGACTACAAATCCACAACCCATTTTTTTTCAATCTGTTTTCATGAAATATTTGGTGAACCATCACGTTCCTTCACTTTCATCATCGCGTACTACTTTGTGTTGATCTTGCATATAAAAGCTCAGTAGAACACATTAAAGTTTGTGGTTGTAACGAGACAAAATGTTTAAAAACTTCAAGCGGTATGAATACTTTACTTTTATGACACTGCATGTATATTTGCGTAAACCAGAGGGATGTTTTCCCTTCGGAGCTACTGAGGGAGAGAGTACTCCTCACACTAAAATGCAAATTAAGTGCAGTGTGGCACACAAGGACACTTGAGTGTGTGTGTGCATTGGCGAATTTTAACTCCCTGCAAACTAAACAGTGTGTTCTGGGCTCATCTCCCTGTGATGGAGTTAAAGAAAGAGGAACTCGGGTTTGTTTTTCATTTCTTAGATCACATAGTTTGAGGAGAGAGAAAAAAAGCATCTCCTCTGGCTTTGTTTCTTTGATTTTTATCTTCTTACAGAGGTAGCATATGGTATCTGTAAGGGAGAGACAGTGTGTACTATGCAATGAATTATTTTGCGAATTAGTATTGGCGTTTAAGCGCTCTTGGCTTTAAATCTTGTCTGTTTTAAATCTTAAGTACATTCCTTGGCAAACCTGCTCCCCCTCGCTCCGGCCGGCCTCCTTCCCTTCGGCCAACACATTTTTTGAAGCTGCAGAGCCTGACAGGAGTGAAAAAAGCAGCCATCTGAAGAGACCCCGACGCCGATCCTGAATTACTTTGACTGAAATTAAACCAGTTTTTTTCCAGCGTTTTGATGCCAGCAAGACTTGCACTTGAAGCTGTGTCTGTTTTTCCCCCGTCTTAGTATCTTGCAGCATTTCAGTTCAGATTGGAGACCTCTGAGGTTAATGTAATTACAATCTCTGATGGTTGTACAAATTGCAGGTTACTGGTGTGTCACACCCTCCCCTCAGGTGCTGCAGCAGTTGACTCTAATGTCTTGTTTTATGTGCACCCATTAAGGAGTATTTGGCCAGGTGCATTGGTTTTTAACACAACCTTGGAGTTAGATTTGTATTTTTCTCTTCCTGTAAAAGAAACAGTTACAACATCAGATGATAACCAGGGTAAGATGCCCCAGAGGTTAGTAGTGATGGCTCTGCCCAGTTGTTAAAACTAGTGTTCGTGGCACATTTATGTAGCCCTGGAGGTCTTCCCCACCACAATTTTCTCATCTTCAAGTCTGCCTTAAAAGCAAAATCCTCCTTTCTGTTTCCCGTACAGCTGGCCTCCCTCCAGCCCCCTTCAGAAGAAGAGGATGAATTCCTAGATGTCTGATAAGCTTCACTAGAACATGATTCCTAATGGAAGAGAGAAGAAGAAGAGGCAGATGCTATCAGTGTGCTTGAATTGCCTCGCAGCCAGATCAAACATCCTAAAAGTGCAGTGAATGTGGAATCATGCCGTGAGATTGTTACGCATTTATCTCCTCCGTTGGTAATTGAACTTGCTTCTAAATGAAACCAACTGGCTATTTCAATGTAAACAAAACATCATTTGCATTGTGAATTATCAGCTTTGTGGCTTTTTTCCCCCTGTCGTTTTCCTTTGAGATAAAAAGGTTCAAATGGATGTTTTTCAGCCTTGTATTTTACTTTCCTCCAACCGAGCCACTTTGTGACACCATTAATCACTTACTTCTGTTTTTTTTTTTTTTCTTTTCCTGTTTATCGAGTCGGAGACGAGCACAGATCCCTACACTTCCCCCATCATGCGTGAAAGCCTGCGTGTTTATGTGTAAAACAGCAGGACCTTCAGGATCTCAGAGTAAAAAATATCTTGCTACACCACCGTAGCATGCCAGAGGGGTCTTGATGGAGATGGAGTCATACTGAGCTAATGAAGCTCCAAACCTCAGCTATCGATCCACCTCACAACGGTGCTTCACAGAGATAACAGAGGAGGGGAGCAGTGTGTGGCATCACGCACGCTCTGATCTGTGTGACATCTAATTCGGTGTAATGAACCCAGTAAACCAGAGAGAATGATAGGGGGGCTTTCTAATGCAATGACAGGGGTAGCTGGGCGGCTTTTGAAAAAAGCTTTTGAAACACAACTGGTTCGCTCACATGGCCCTCTTTCACTCTCTCTATGAATATATACCTATACCTATTATTCATAGAGAGAATATATATGGCACTACATGGCACTATGTATGTATGTATGTATGTATGTATGTATGTATGTATGTATGTATGTATGTATGTATGTATGTATGTATGTATGT
>CAEFZX010000683.1:0-77286 GCA_903066825.1 Alfaro cultratus | reverse complement strand
CAAGCGCTAAACAAAACCAGACAGAAATTTTCTTGCAATAACTTAATGCTTTTAGGTTCTGGAAAAAGAACAGTTTCCACCCCCCCCCCCCGATATTGACGTAGCAATCAGCGGACACTGTCTCTCACCAACCAACCCCAGATGACCCCAGGCCCTCATCTAGCACAGTTCCGTCCACTTTATTGTTAGAAGATGAGCATGTTTGGTCAGCTGACTGTATCAATTTATACAATGGCTGCTGGAAAAGACTATACCATCCAGAAACCTCTTGGTGCATTTTGATAGTTGTGTAGGAGGCTACACTTCTTCTGCTTCAAGGTCTGACTCACGGTCAGATGTATGGTTGTACAGCTGCGTTCTGTTTGCAGCCATTTTCATATAAAGTGCAAGTGCAAGCACTGAGTTGGGGGGCAACAGCTTATTTGCATGAAATAAACTGAGTCTTAAAACAGCTCATTCTGAAATAAGATCAAAATAGGCAGAAATAAGCAAAAAAAAAAAAAATCTGACAAGAGAATGATGTCATGAAAAATAAAAATGCAATAAACATGTTTTGCATAAAACGTAGACCTATCTTAGGTTGTCTAAAAGGAAACACAATTAGACCAGTTTAACATTTTAGTAAAATATTTAAAACCTACTTGAATTTAAAACCAATTGACAATTTTTTGTCCTCTCTGTGCACCGCACCTATATCACTATACTATCCTATGAGTGTCTGCCCGTCTCTTCCTTCATTCACATCTGATCACAGCCTTTGCATGTGATTGGCTGCCTTGCACGCCTATCAAATTCAAGCTGTATGACTTGATTCATAGCTAATTAGGAGTATCAGCCATATAGGAGTTCAGCCCTCCACATATGGAGAGTGTGTTTGCAGGGCTGACTCATTCACCAAATGACACGTTATTGATGCAGATCAAAAGCTGCTTCACACATTCATAAAACTATACCAAATGAGAAAAGAAAGACACTTTTGTTCTGTGGGTAAAATAATAACTCACTTAAAACCTTTTAACAGAACATCACTGCAAAAATCCTCAAATATCACGGTGCCGACCAGCATATTTGAAGCATTTAAAATGAGTAATGATCTTAAAAGATTTCAGATTTTTAAAAATGAAACATGTAACCTAAAGATTTTTCCCTAGCAGGTCATAATCATGACCTGAATTTTATTTAAAAAATATACACTTCTAATACATTAAAGGCCATATTAACCTATAGTAATACTTATAGTGTCTTAAAAGGTGTAGGAAGAACCTAAAATTGTCTCATATTGATGTAGTCAGATGGATTAGTATGGGGCTGTTGCTATTTATACCTCTCTCTATCCCTTGAACTTTTTCATCTTTCTAATATAAATTCTTGAACAAAGTGGTTGTCATAGTGTACCTGCCAAATGCAGGCACAATGCAGAAATTAAATTGCTTGTGTAGAAAATTCAGAGATGGTTTTCTTTACCTCAAACACTAGGTGGCAGTGTAAGATCACACATTTTTACTATCCTCATGACCGTGCAGATTGGCAAATATAATCCACAGCAGAATCCACTAATGGTGCTTTTTATTAAGGATTTGTGTGAAACTCTGTTTGTGCGTTAGTCGATATGAAATCAGTATTATGTGCACTCTGTATTCCCTCGTTGATATTTCTGTTTAACGCCACCCACATCTCTTTGCCACCAGGCTAACTGCTGGGATATGTAAATCCGCTAGGTGATTGAACTCAACAAGAAACAAATGTGACAGCCTCCCATTGGTTAAATTTGGATAGAAATTGTGATTACAGGAGGTCCCGTCAAGGCTTTTGATGCAAAAACAGGCGTGATAGTTTCTTGCAGCAAAGGGAGCTCAGCCCCGACATAACAGCTTTCCCTGCATCATCGCCATCCTTTTCAGCCTCCTTTCATCCTTTTCCAAATCAGCTAGAAATTTCATGATGGCATCAGCTGCATCTAAAACAAAGATGAAAGGATTTCTGGGGTACAGAGGTAACAAGGGTACTCAACATGGAAAAACTAAACTAAAACCTCAGATAAAAGACAGTCATCTCGCATCTCGTCTACCTACTACTTACACTTACACACTTAATGACTCATCGGGATCAACCGTATTGACCTTTTTCAACACCCAGCCCATGGTGTGTGTGCTGGATTAGCAGCAGGATTTTGACTTGCTGTGAGGACCAGGTCTCCAGTCCTCGGTGTCGCCTGATGCCGTTGGCTGCTAAATGTCATCGAGAATGGAAGAAGAGAGCAGCGATCTGCACTCAGGCTGTAAACAAATCCCTTTTTCCCCAACCACACTGCTCACCAGGGGTCACTTGCCAAGAGCTTGAGCATTTGCAGTGTTTACTTTTTCCTTCAGATACTTCTTTTATAATGACTGACAAGAGAAATAAAAATATAGATGTACAGAAAAGAAAAATGCTTTGAGGACAGAGTTACTCCTGAGGGGCGACTAGATATAAACAATCTCTTATGTCTGGAGATAAAGCAGCAATTGCTAACATGCTAGCAATATATCAATACATACAGTCTCTCAAAAGTATACACAGCCCTGAGAAAATAATGAGACTTTGATAAATCATCTCAAAACTTTTTCCAGATATGGAATATATCCTGTACAGTTGAGAAAAAAATACTAGAGGAAGAAATATAACATGCATCCTTTACCTAAAGCCATGGTTTTCAGCAACACTGGGGTACTGCATGAGCTTTCCAACAAGGACCGACTGTCTTCAACATGTGACAACTATATACTGTGTTCTCTATTTCTGTACTGAGGAGTAGGACTGCAAGACTGAATGCTTTGTTCCCAAGAAAATATCCAGAGATGTGTAATATTTTCTAAAACCACATTGGTGAAAGAGTTGTGATCTGATGAAGCAAACCTTAATTTTTGGGTCCCAATTCCAAAAAGTATATTAAGCACAAAAACAACACAGCACATTGTCAACAGTCCATAGCCACCATTGACATCTGGAACTGGAGATGCCTTTCTTCAGATAAAACTAAGATTGCTGAAATCAGACATGATTTCGAAAATACCAGTTGGGTTAGGTGAAAGCATTTAGGTGTCTTCAAGAAGGCTAAATATAAAAGCTACTGAACGTTCAAGCACACACATTTCAGGGATTTTTCTATTGCATCCAGCCAGGACTGAAAGAGTAAATAAAAACAATTAAAAACTAATATCTTGGACCCAGCATCTGGTGCATAGGTCCTCAATGTCCACTGTCCTGCATGTATTAGGTGTTTCCCTGTTGCTGCACACCTCGGTTACATGAATAGGTGATTAACAGGCTTCTGCAGCAATTGCAGGCATGCAAAGGAGGTAATGGGATCATAATCATTTGAATCAGCTGTGCTGGAGTGAGAAAACATCAAAAATATGTAGTACAACTTCACTCTAGGGATCGGGGTTGGGGTCTACTGGTTTAGGGTGTACATTTTGAAATGTTTTCCAATCATCCTCCAAAGCATTTCTACTTCTTTTGCGTGTTTCGTACTTTTACTTCTCAACACATAAGTTTATGGATTGCAGAGCAAGGAACCTGCACCGGCATTCTAGAAAGCGATGAGGGTTTCTAGTGTTTATGACAGGATATTTTATGAATCCTGTACTGTGAAGCTGACATCTGCTTCCATATTGTTGTACTCATGTCACCTCATGATTGATGGCGGCACCTGTGTTTACTGTCAGAAGCAGGTTTAAATGACTCCAAGTCTTCCATTGGTAGCAGTGCCTGGCATTTACAGATAATGAAGGGCATAATCGGTGCAACCATGAAACTCATCAGTAGTTACATTCAGTTTGAAAAGGCCAGTCATTTGAATGGAAAGTAAAACAAAGACTCAAGGTCAAGATCTACAGGTAAGAGGGGGATTTCTTTTCAATTCAGACACTGCACTCAGCAGCTGGGCTTGCCTCTGCAGAAAAAAGAAAATAAATCCTTGTCATTTTTACAACATGACAGCTCTAAAGCCCAGTCTTGTACACAGCAAGTCAAGAAGGAATTTAAATTGAATTGTGGTAGTTGAGATTGTTGCAGATCTGCTGCAGTTAGGGGCCTGGCTAAGTCACTGTTCTAATTTGTGACATTGTTGGTTTTCTAGGAAATCTCTTGCTGCATTTGGCAGATGCAGTGGTGACACATAGATAGCATATGATAGATATTTTTGATGTTGCTTGCACTGCATGTGGGTAGCTTTGTCAGTACTCCCTTCTTCTGCTTGGACTGTGTGAATATATTCAAAATCACACAAAGAGGGGTTGATAGGTACTACTTTTTATGCTCTTAAAAAAAGGAAATTTATTACAAAAAAAAGAAAAAATATTTGGTCAGCAACGAGTTTCAAAATGTCAGTTTTTGCCTGGAGTAACCTTTTCCAGAAACAATGGACCTTTGGAGGCTGTTTCACTATTTTCCTGTTTCAGAACTGCTTTTTCTGAGCCACATCTTCCCAAAATTGACAATGATTGAGAAATGAAAACTAAACTGTGGCAAAAAAGAATCAAGCAAATAAAAAAAAATATTCACTGTACCTAAAGGCACAATTGAAAACACACACTCTTTCATAGATAATGGTAACATCAATAAATTTTGGGGTTATTACTGCTCATTACTTTGCACATTGCTCACAGTCCTGCTGTTTAAATGAACACAAAAATCAAGTAAAACTTTAGATCTCAGATCATCATATAGATTTTAAAGAAAAACTCAGGAGTCTTTCAAATCACAACACTTTTGACAACAATGTGCCGAGTTATCAACCCAAGCTTTTAATTTTATCATGATTTAATTAACTAATTGACTAGTTTCAAACTGTTTTCAATACAGTTTGATGCTAAATTTGAAGATTATGTCCTTAGAAAAGAATGGAGCTGATGTATTGGATAAGATGTCATCAGCCCATGATTTATTCCCTTTGTTCAAATACAATTTTCACACCTTTACAAACTCACATTTTATTTGTCTGGCTCATTTTTGAAGTATGAAAAACAAAGTTCACCAGGGATTCAAGGAAGACATTTCAACAGTGTCCAGGCTTTAATTTTGGGACCTTCTGAAACCACAGACTGAGGAAGTGGGTGGATGGATACCCAATTACAACAAGGACCGTTCAAAGACTTTTCCATAGCCATTATCCTTTTTAAAATAGAAATATATTTAAATCAAGTCCCATTCTTTTCAGGAACCATGATTCTTGTGAAAGCTGTTCAGTAGGAGAACAGAATCTATCCAGACTCTTTGGTCAGACAATACTGCTTCTTAACAATGTTAACCATGGCAGCTATTCAAATGTGTATCGTTTGAAAGCTTTGTGCAATCGTGTTTCACTTCACGCTTGAAAAAAGCATATCTTTGAGGTTGTATTTAAAAACACAAGATCCATATTGTGCATTAGCGATTTCTTTATGCTACACTTCTGAGCTTTTGCTAAAGCTACAAGTGGAGAAAATAAGAGATGGCTTGAGAGAGTATTTATAAACCTGAAGAAATACTAGAAGCCTACACATCTTTTAAAGGAATCTACAGTCTAATCCTAAAAGAAAATGAAACTGATTTCTGCACGGTAATTGTTGGCCTTTTTAAATTTACCTGAATTTGGAAGGAATCCTTTGTGAAAAGGAACATGTTTGAAGGATATTTAAATTCTAACATTTTAATCGCTGCACCAAAACATTTGGGGTTGCATCACTTAAACTGAAAACCTTTGAATGAAACAGTGTAATAGAATGTGCATACTAATGTCTTAGAGAGTCACTGCCATATTTAAATATTAATATTAAAAAAGGGTAAAACATTTTATAATAATCTCTGTTTCTTGTTGGTCCACTGTTCCAGTAGCTGCTGGTGGGTGTTTACCAGGGAACACACCATTTAATTACAAACTTGTAGAGTATGCAAAGAACAAAGATTAACCCACTCTCCAAAAAACCCTCCCCATGGCTTATCACACAGTCCATTCAGGCATCACTGAACGCACCAAACTTAACGACGCCGAGGAAAAAACAAACCTATCAGTTTCAGACAGGAGGAAGGAGTAACCACGTGTTTCATTTCTCCCTGCTATCGGGCTTCTTTTAATGATAAGAAACCGACAGTGACAAGCGCGGCTGCAGTGATGGCCGCGCAGGCTTCAGTCTGCTAACCAGCAGGATGGGACAAAGGGCTCCTCTTCCTGCTGATAGCTACGCTAAAGACGATGCAAGAACAGAATAATGACAGGCAAATCACGACAGGGCACCTTTACAAAGGCAGATACAGATCCTTGCAAAAGTATCCATACTCACTGAATTTTTCAATAGATTGTCAAGTTCAAGCCAAATCCTTCCAAGTACTTTATTGACGTTTTATGTGATAGTCCAACACAAAGTTGCAAATGACAAAAATTTAATTACCCTCACGAGATTCAGAGAAGACACACAATACACATTCACACTTCAATAAAATGCTTGGAAAGATGTGTGTTGTTAATGAAGATGCACACATACAATGTGTATTATTGTTATATTGTAAAAATGTTAATGATTTTTGTAATAACATAATAATATACTATTTTATACTATAATATAAAGTAGCATTTTTTTTCTTTTCTGTTTTCATGTTTTAGTGTATAGCAAAATGTTTTTACAAAACAAAAAAATGTTCAGGTTTCATTCTGGTATGAAAATTCAAAGCAAAAACTGCATTAAACATATAAAACATGCACCAATTCAGATTGTTGTGGATTGGTGCTACATAAATAAACTGAATTGAAAACATCTTAATTATAAAAATATTGCATTTTTTTTTATTATTATTTTTGTCCAAAGTTATTAAGAGCCTTTGTGAAAGCTGTAGACGCCTGGACTCAGGGGAAAAGAATAAAAAGTTTGCGTGAAATAAAAATATAAAGTACATTGACATGTGCTGGTTATAACAGCTTATAAAGCTTTTAGAAGGTTACATTAGAAAGACACTCGGTGTGGGTTTTCACTACAGGACTTAATTCTTGGCTGTCATTGGTCCAGAACAAATGAACTATCCAAACAAAGTCCTGGTGAAGAAAACATGGTGACTCAACGTACTACAAGAAGACGTTGAGTCACCACGTTGTAAAGTCGTCAACGAAGAGCCTCTTACATTTGACAAGGGCATCTCTTCTCTCTGATGAGGACAAAGGCCGCACTGTCAAGATAGATGGGAAGAGTGAGTCTAAATCCAGCCATGCCTGGGCATCTGACAAGATTAATTTACTTCATAATGAGGGCAGCGGGGATTTATGTGTAATGGGGAGGTGAGTCCAATATCTCAGCGGGCACCAGTTCTTAATTTCAGGCAAATCCACTCACTCATGTCACCGCTCTCTGTGAACGCTGCACCTTTTCACTCTTGTCTGCTCTGCACCGACAGAGGTGGCAGTTTCCCTGATGAGCTCTGTTCTGCTCGATATTTTCAGATCACGGTGAACTGCTGCTGTTGCCAAGAAGACAAGACCGTGGAAGAAATATTTGGACAGCCAAGGAGGAGAAACTTCCATCCTGTACTTAATAACAAGTCACAGAGAAGTGCAGTAAGGCTAAGCTAAACCGATGCACCAAGTTGCTAAATATATTCAGAGTTTGTTTATGCTCTAAGGAAATGCCTTTTGCCTGAAGCGTGTCTTCATGCCTTTAAAATAAACAACTTTGCATCCTGCAAGAGTTCTTTCACATTTTTGGAAAGCTTTTCAGGAGCAGATTCAAAGACAGTTGTGGCACAGAGCACAGTTTCTGAATTTCTAAAGGATACAAGGTTACAAAAAAACTTTAATTGACAAGTGGCAGTTTGGTCACATTAGACAACATGCATCTTTGAACAAGGACAAATTTGTAGCCACAATAATAATAATAATAATATTAATAACAATAATAAAAGCATAAACACGGTTTCAAAATAACATAGTGAGACAGGAGACAATCCAACACTTCCTCAGAATGCCTCCGAATTAGAATTCATACCTTCCAGCATTAATATAAACCCTTTCAGAACCAAGACTTTTTCAGTTAAGACCTGTAAACACTATGCACAACAGAATTTGGAAATATTAAATCTTAATGTAGAGTTTGAGGATGATTAAGCAACCAGAAGATGTTTGCTCCATGGACGCAGTAGTTCTCCATTTTATTTGAATGTCTTTCAGGTCTTCTTTGAAGACTTGCAGCCTTTTTTACTCATTTCCAGACATGTCTTTAAATCAGACTATGACTATATCCCTAAAAGTTTCTTTTTTTTGTTTTTTAAGTTATTTTATTTTGCCTAAAATATCTTTTGGAAAGAAAGAGGTGGAAAAAAATGACCTAGGCTATTGTTATCGGAAGTTGACGATATCTTGTTTCATGTTGTTCAGGACTTTTTTTCCTTAACAACATGGAAACTAAAGGAGCATCCTTCTTCACTCTTATTAAGGTAAAACACAGCTACAATTGGCAGAATGCAAAATATATGTTCACTCCAGGCTGCCCACTTGGTTAGATAACCCAACTATTTAACAAGTAAGCCTAATTTTATTCTATTTGGGTTACTATATAAAGAACAGGGAATTTAAATGTGTGCTAAAAGCTTTTCAAAACCTACAAACAAATGAATCCTATGTCTAAGTTAAGTTGCTAGACAAGTATTTTTGGTTTTGAATTTTAATCTTTCATAAAAGTTGGCCAGTTTTGTACTATTTGAAAGTTATATTTTTACTTTCACGTGGAAAATGCACACCAAAATATATTTTGTGTCTTTGCCAGGCTTGCGAAGCAGTGGCTAAACTTAGAGGTGTAAAAGGAACAAGCAGGGAGAGCACAGCAGGTATCTTTAGTCATTACTGGAACCCCAGCAGAAAGGATTTGTGTTCACTGTGAGCAAAGCAGCTTCCCGGTTCTTTTTGTCGGCCAAAGCCGGCTCATTTTCTCCATGATTTCATTCCATGGCGTTTGTTTTCAGGCAAAGTTTTGTGCTGTTTGCATTAATCATGCAACCGAAGCAGGAGTCACGACACAAAGAGCGCCATTCATCATGTCATCAGAATGAGATGTGTTTTATTGTGGTGCATTATAGCAAGTGACAGATGTGAAGATACAGAGGAGTTTCATTTTTTCTGGCTAAGGTAAAGAACCACTGATTGTAAATGATGTCTCGCCCCTAAAGAAAGGCCTGGCCAAGCTGTTCATGCTCACCAGGCCTTGTCTTGCTCCACTGGCCCCTGGACTCAACACTCAGCGCCTCCTTTTTCCATTTTCCAAGGCAGCCAGAAGCCAGTTGGTTTTATTAGGAGTTTTTTTTTTTTTTTTAAACTATAGCCTCAAACATTCATCCTCTGTCCTAACACATCCTAGACAGTTTTCTGTCTGTTCTCCTTGCCTCACTTCATCTTCATTTCTCACTCATCTCCCTCTCTGTGTGCTGTAGACATTTTCCCTCTTTTTTGACTTCTTTCCTTTTTTTTCAAACTTTCTCACATTTTCACTTAATCCTCCGACTTATCCCCCAGAGCTCATTCCAGTGGATCAGTTTGGCCTGGCTTCTTTTAAACCCCTCTTCCACAGAAAATCAACACAGCAAACACCAACACTAGTTGAAGTTATATTAAAAATTTCCTCTTTTCACACAGTCTTCAGTGAACACGGGTGGCTCTCATCTACTTTGCTTTAATTGAACTCCCACAGACAGACTGACACAAACACATTCTGCTGCCGACCTAAAACTGAAGAGATGGGCCTGAGTTTTTTTGTTTTTTTTTTACTTTATTGATATTCTGCTGGCTGAACTTCCCAGGGGGGAGGTCGTGGTCAGCAGCTCTAAAATAATTACAACAACAAAAAAACAAGCTGAGAGTCTTCGATCAGCGGCGTGATGAATTAATAAAAAATCTTTTGATTTGAATGAATCTCTTCTCTTTTATTTTTTTGCATTTTTTTAAACACCCTTGAGACTTTAGCTTATGGGTCATATAACAACGGCGAGTTTTCTTTGATTACAGCTTAATTAGCGCTTTTTGCTTGAACGTGTCATAAGGGCACACTGTTTGACATAAAGTAAACCCATTCTTTACCATGAAGCAGAATCTGTCCCCAGATGAATTATTTAGCAGTTTATTTCTGCATAATTTCCAGATGATGTGTCCAAATCCTGCACACAGGCGTGGCGTTTTGTCTTTGCTTACAGAAATGAGCACATCTGCGGAGGGATCTTGCGGCTCTCTGTGAAGCCAGCATCTGTGTTCTCTGAGATACATATCCGCTGGTTATGGGGCCTGCTTCAAAAACCCCAATGAATCCTTAGAAAACGACAGACAAATTGAGAGACTGTTTGGGAAGATAAATTGGCAAGATAGTTTAGGAGAAATTAGCTAAACGCAAACACGAAGTGAAGCTTTGTAACTAATTTGGACCTTTGTGCGCATGGGATATTATGCTGAGACAAATTGTTGCCATGGTTGCCTTCCTGCTATACATGTTTGTATCATGATGCTTCCCTGTCAGAGAAATAAGCTGTTTCTCACTTGCACTATTACCTAGACACAAAATACCCTCCATTAGGCACAAAACTGCCTCAATGTTTAGCTTCATTACTGCCACTATCTTCACTCAAGCTCCTTTTCATTCTCATGCTATTGTAGTTATTAGTGTGCTCATTAACACATTATTATTACATCATTTACAAGTACACATAAGCATCCTCCTATTCATCAACTACAACCAGTTTGTCATTATCATAGAGCAAGTAAAGATGGGTAATGATACTAGAAACAATTATTATTTTTGGCCATCAGTGCCTTGCAAAAGTATTGTAAACAGAATTACACACAGATGGATTCTATTTACTAGTTAGCCAACTTGTGAACTAGATTTTATTTAACTGCATCAGGGTAAAGAGGTCTGAATACATTTTTTGTTGGTGTATCACAAGAAAATCCAATCAAAAATATTGGAGTATTTGGCATTAACTTGACAAAATGTAAAAATGCAGTACAAATACTACTGCAAAGTTGTGCAAATGTCTTGGGCTGCAAGGTGGCAGAGTTGTTGGCATGGTTACCTTGCAGTCAGAAAGTACTGGACTGGACCTGTGTCATGGTCATGGCCATTCTGCATGAAATTAGCTTGTTATTCCGGCTTATGTTGATATTTTTTTTTACATAAAAATCTTAAGGAATCAGTTCATTTTGTCAATGACCTTATGCTATCTTTAGCATTCGCTTATGGATTGTACAAAACAAATAGGATAAAAATGTGACTTTGTGACAAAGATTGTAACAAAGACTCAATTTAAAACCAATTCCTTGTTAAGTTGCCTGTTATGTGCTGCATAATGTGTCCCTGAACCTTGGCAGCAATTTTAATGTCTACATTAATCATAGATCAAAGCTAAGTGCCCCAGGAAGCAAAAACAAAAACAGAGAAAGAACCATTCATCTGAAATGAACAGGAAGTGGACAGGAAATTATCAGGAAAAAAAACTAATAAAAGAAGAATCCTTAAAAAAAACATTCAGAAATACTGAAAAGGTCTAAATTAAAGCATTAGACAACTATTTGCTTCTAACAGAGTTGAATGCTCAATGAATGAAGGTTTAACTACACAATGGTGGCATCATATGATAGGATTTTACTTTTTCTTTTTAAGAAAATACTCAAAGTGCAATTACAGAGAGCCCCATTTTTACCTGTTGTTCTTTAAAATGGGGTACTATGTAAGACCTACTTTTTTTTTTTAGCTTTACTTCATGTTGGAATGTTATCCTCTCGTCAAAAAGTGTTGCTTTGATTCTTTTCCCCTCTATGTATGTGATTAAATGGGACAGACTTTATAACTCAAAAATAGCTGCAGAAGCACATTGGGAAAAAAAAAACAAAAAACAAAAACAAAAAAGTTGTCAATCTGAATTTTTCAGATAAGAATTACTAACTGAAGCCAAAATGACATCGGCTTAATTATAGCAGAAAAAATTGGATCTAATCTTCTTGATGGAAGAAATATAATTACATCACCATTTTAGATTATCTATTTAAATTATGTTTTCATAAATGGGTTTCATTTCATTACTCTGAAAGAAATTCTTGATTGCAAGTTAATTCAAAATGGATAAAGGCTCTGTAATGTTGACTGTACAAGGACACAATGGTCCTAGACAAATCTATTTTTTTTGTCCTGCAGTGCACCTAAATATATGTTGCATAATATGTCAAGCGACTTAAGTAACACCTATGCATTTCAGCAAAGTCTGCATGCCTTGGCATCCTCAACTTGTCACATGTGACGATCTGATAATTCAACTTTGACTAAAAGCCCTAAAAATACCCCAAAGGAACGTGCAAACCAGCGCAGTCACGCATGAGCCAAATCCTGGAAATGCGAAGGTGAGAAATGAATCTCCATGAGCCAGACTCATATCTGACTCCTGAAAATAACTCCTATCTGGATGCTATTATTAAAAACCTTATTACCTTCTTCATCTGCAGCCCCTTTGTCATTATTGTTACAGTCACACAGCATATCATCAACTTCATCAGAGCCACAACGATAACCGTCGTCATTATCATCATCATCATCATCATCATCATCATCATCATCATCATCATCATAATAATGCTATTGCTCCTGCTGTAACATCGGTGTTATTACCCCGTCATCAAATATTCACTTATTATCAGCAAGTATTTGTGATAAAAATGGTTGTGATGAATTTGATAATTCAACTCAGCAAAGTAGAGCAATTTCTAATCTTTGGAAAAATAATTATGTGTAAAGCTTTGGTTGAAGAGACTCCACAGCTCAAGCAAGTTCTAAGCAAATCTCTGCTTACACTTAGATTACATCCTGTAAATTAAACACACAAATGAACATTATTATCATGCTTTTTTTAAATGACAAATAACAGAAATAAGAGCCAGCAGCAGAAACCACTGATGCAATGAACTAGCTGGAGGTAATATTTTGAGAAAATCCCCACACCTTCATTTGACTCAGTCGATTAGCTGGTGAATCAAAAGCTGATAAATGATTCCTGATGACACCCAGATTAGGTCAGAAAATATGAAGCTTGGAGTGGAGGCAGTTTTATCATGATCTTTTCCCCCAAAAGGCTTTTGCTGGACGTTTTCGTTTTTGTTTGACATGACAGATGCAAAGACACTGAAGAGAAGTGCTGTCACCGGCAGATAAAATGAATAACACTGTTTATCTTGTTCAGATGGCCCCAGTCAAGGAGTGAGATATATTAAAAAGGAGGCCGCCTTTTTTGAAGTCAGGCTTTTTGAAATACTCATGAGTAGTTAGTCTATTTTTGAGTAGCAGGCAGTCAGAGTGCTGTCTACGTTCAGATAAAAAGGGGTTTTATGACAAATAAATTAAAATGATGTTGCTTTTGAATGGGGACAAAAGAAAAACAGTTTTTCCACCATCTAATATCCCCTTAGACCACAAAAACTACTCTGTGATTCATTGTGAGTACCACACTGTGGATTTCTTTTTACTGCTATTTAAACTGCATGGACTCCGTCTGCGTGACACATCTTGCTATTTGGAATATCACTGGGAAGGTGTTATATAAAACTGTGAACCCTGCTGTAAATTTCTGTAGATAACAAAATTGGTCTAAAGCGAGTCTATATTATAATATTGGTTAAAATACAACTGGTTGACCCAAACTATACAATATAGAGAAAAATCCTTTGCATGGCAGCATTTCAGATCTTCACAATTTATAAAACTGCAATTTTAATATTACACAATATCAATGTGTATAATATTAAAAATTGTGAAGAAATTGAACTAAGTATTTGGAAGGCTTAGTAATTCAGGAGACTAAACATAAATTCTTCTGTCCGTCCTTGGCAGCAACAACTCCCATCAAGCATCTGCAATAAATGGCAACAAGTTTTAAAAATAAAAGTTTTGGCTGAGTTTTATTTGAAAGATTGTTTTAATTTAGCCCCAGTGAAGGATTTTCAACCATTAACTCTTAAGTACAGAATATACCATAGCATGTCTATTGGTAGTTAAGGTGGACTTTGAACAGGCCACTCCAAAACAGTCCTTTTGTGTTTTTCCAAGGCAATTAAATGTGAATTTAAAGTTCAAAAAGTATTCCATGCAACTATTTAAAGTAGAAGAAATTTCAAATATTACTGTTAGAATTGTAAATAATATGTTTTTATCCCATATGTACACATCATTATCTTTAAGGACTGTGAGATTATTTTGTTTGCTTCTGGAATGTGTGCTTTTCTGAGAGATGTCTGCAGGAAGATGATAAGCGTGCCAAATTGGAAGCAGATGCCAGCCACTCTGGGGCCAAAACTGAGAGCTGGCCTGACAGGAAAAACACCCAAAGGCTAATGGTCAAAGCGTGTGACCCAGAGACACGGGAACTGTGCTTAAGACATGCACGAAGACAGGAGACTCCATTGTATCGTGAAGATTTATGAATGTGTGTTTGCAGCTGGTTTCGTCCCTTCACCTTAGCAGTTGCAAATTTGTGTAACTATGGCACGCCCAATTCTAATAAAAGAGAAAGAACCGGAAGAAAAATCTCAAAGCGTGTTTAGGAGACTGCGATTGAGATCTCTTTCTCCCTGCTCTCCACTTGAGTGTAACCTAAATAACTTGTCTCTCTCTTCTTGTGTCTGTGTGAAAGTGTTTAGGTTGATTGAATTACATAAAAAGGTCAAAACATCTTTCATATAGCTGGCCTCTATGCAAAAGACAAATTTCAAATGCACACAACAAAAGTGATCCAGGAACTGAAGAGACAATAATTTCATGATGGAGGTTTATGGGATCTAATGGGCAGTGAAGACTGTTGTACCTGCACCACCGACCACAGAAAGTGGCCTGCAGCTTGCTCTGGAGCCACTAACCTTTCAGACTGTCCAAGCTGACCCAAGTAACCAGCTAAAAGTGTCAGTTGAAAGCAAATTGATTCACTACAGTGTTTGTCTTGTGCAACTTAACGTGTTACATCAGATTTCTTGTGTTCAACACAACAGAGATTTTGGTACTCGAGTCTAGTTTATCCAACGAACAGGTGGTGGATGTTTAATGTTGACAAATGGCAAAGGCTGAATCTTCTGTGAAATACTGACATTCACATCAGTACTATGAAGAGGTTTACAACCTAAAACATTGGCACAGAAATTTTGTCTAGGCACTAGCTTTCTGTAATGAAAGCTCAGAAAATGTGCAGCAAAATGTATCTAAGACTGATTAACCAACAGTTAAATTCAAATTGGAAACTAAATCTAAAAAGCTCAAGGTATATTTCATTTACTTACAGAGGAGATGTTGCACTGCGAAAAAAAATGTTAGGCTAATGCCCCTATCTTAAGGCATGCCACTACTGCCTACTTTAAATTTTCTGTATTCTGTTTCAAAAGGAAAATATTAAATGATCTCTGCCCACATGCATTCACTCCTTATGCCTAGCAAGATTCTATCATGTAGGTCTTATAGTCCTATTTTCACAAGTGTCAAGGTTTCACCTGAAGATTTCGGTTGTGTTACACTTCAATGCTGTTTTTTGGAAGACGCATGGCGGTTAAACCTCTGTTAAATCTGCTTTTTCAATTTCGTCTGTACCACATAAAATCCATTTTCCCAACAGGCAAAAAACAAAAAACAAAACCCACATCACACAGCTAGATGTGTGAAAACATCTAGCTGTACAGCACCTCGAAATGTTATTGGTAATCTTTAAAGTGTTCATTTTTTGCTCGATGCATTTTATTAAGATCTCATGTGATGGACTGACACAACATAGTTCAGAATCGTGAAGTGGATGAAAAAACAAGAACGTACAGAAAAAATAAACTGAAAAATGCATGATAAATTAAAAAACTGAAAAATGTGAGATACTGTATTCCCCACGCTGAATCAATACTTTTCAGAATCACCTTACACCTCTGCTTTTGTTCTTTACAAAATTGCTCAACATCAGTACAATTGAACAATCAAAGTGAAATTTCAAACACTGGGAAAACAAATATTTGTTCTAAGTCCTTTCATTGTAGTTCTGCCTGTATATTTACTGTATTTGTCCTGCTTGAAGGTGAACACCCACCCAGGTCCTTTGCTGGGTCCAACAGGCTTTCTGCCAGTATTATTTGGTATTTTGCTCATTCCCATCACCTTGCACAAGGTTCCTTGTTCCTGCTAAAGAAAAGAATTCAGATGCTGCCACTTCCATGCTCCAATGTATGTGGGAATGTGAGGTTTTGGTTCTTTTCCCACGCAGATTGACTGAACGTAAAAGAGTATTGGTGACAGAAGTTTATGGAGGGACTCATGTTTTCTGTCATATTCAATAACAACAAAAGAAAACAGACATGTTTGATGCACCAGCCCTTTTAACTGAACTTTAAAATTTCTCTACATTAATACTGCACATATTCTTTTCGTTTTCTGTTTTTTGCAAACTTGTACACTGACAGTCGTAATGGGCTCATCAAAAGCTTTTCATCCGTGATATTTCATTTGCATCAGGCTCTTTATCATCACCGCTGCTGTTTTACTCTGCAAGAGTCTGTAGAGATGCTGAAAAAAAAAAAAGGAAAATGATTTTCTTGCACCATGTAACAAGGATGGTGGAGGAAATGTCAGAGTAAATAGCCCGCAGGAGGAAGAGAACAAAAACAAACAGGGGCGAGTTTGATCTGCTATTTATGAGAAAGCGGAAAAACAAAGAAAGACTATGAAATCGATAGCTTCCTAAATCACCTGAGAGACGGTTCTTGGAGGCTCCTGGGCAGGCCTACAGCTCACAGCTGGGCAGTCCATGCACCCACACACTTAGGCACACACAAGGAATGAAAGCACACTCTCAACCCTGCAATTTCTGAAAATATGTTCATGTAACTCAAAGACTACGTGCAATAGCTTCTCTGACAATAACTCATGCAGACAGTTTACTTGCTACCTCACACACCAACAATAATTCCCACTACATTGTCGTAGGCACATGACATCCTCGGTGAAAGCCCCATACAATCTGCGGCACACATGCAGAAGCCGAGATGTATTTTCCCTCATTCCCAACAGACTCAACTCTGCCTTCACAAGGAAAATCAGAAATAAGCTTCCCCATTTCCAATTTGTTTTCTCCACCGTCACACACAGAAATGCGTGCACAATATGACATATATGGCTCCAATCCCTGCTTCTCAGATACGACAAGAACTCCATGCACAGAAACCCTACTGGGATTCTAATAAAAAAAATTATATATATCCGCTTTCACCTGGAAATTAGATTACACCCATATTTTTAGCTAAAAGCTGCAGGTTGATATACAACATGTGGAGAGGTGTTATAAATACACAGTAAAATGGAGCATGGAAATAAACGGAGCAAATAAAAATGATGTAGTTCAGTTTTGATTGTAACTTAAGGTTGTGGGCTTTTTATTCACATTTCAGCTATAAATAGCTAAGCTGCGATTTTGGTCTCCTAAATTACATTTACTGCCATTTAGCTTGACTCTGCCTGAATGTGTGAGGAAGGGGGTTTCTGGGCAGAACAAGCACCAAATCAATTTATGTTTTCTCTGAAAAAAAAAATTTAAAAGTCAAACTGACCTGTTCCCAGTGTTTTCTGTGTTGATGTTCTGCTCCTTTTCATGTGCTTCTATGGTTCACTCAGTGACATGCAGTAGTGGAATAATGGAAATTATGGAAAGTAAAACATTAACCCTGATAAGAGAACTTGGCATTCTATACATTTAAACACTTTTGTGGTCAAAATTGAATATTAAATACATGAGAGAAGGGCAAGGTGAGGCAGTGAGAAGTGAGTCAAACATTGACTGATGCAAGCAGTTGGAGAATACCCATTTCTGGCCTTCTTTATATTACCGACATGTCTTAGCAGACATGTATGTTGGTCCTCATGCTGACTTTCTACAGTCTGTCTAATATACTTAATATGTCTAATGTATTTTGGATCGCTCATAAATGCTGAGTGAAAATGCACAGGGTGAAGTAGATTGCAATGCGCCTCACTGACAGGGGGCAGTACTGAGCACTTATGTACAATAGGCAACAGGTGCTCTTTTCTATGCATTGAAAATGCAGTTAGAAAAGAACTGATACCATGGGAGCAGGCAGACCTTTATGTAAAAATTAAGGTAAACTGGGACTATTTTTATGACAGTGTTGGAGAATGATGTGCATATGGAATTCATATACAAATAAAGATTATACATAATTTTCTTTTTTTTTTTTAAAGAGATCAGCCAGAAAATCATCTTCAGTAAACCATGACTTTCTATGAAATTCTTATTTTTCTTGCTATCATGTTGTTGAACAGTATGAACTTGATTGAAGCATGAGTGTGAACCTTGTTGTCATGGAAATAAGGGTACAACTATGTCCATGCAACAGCTTGTGGTTGATAATCTTGACTTTCCTATCATTTCAAACAAAGTGTGACACAAGTGTGCCTCCAGCTAAAAGAAATGTGTAGATTTATCTATCAGAAATTTCCAAAGAGGTGACAAAATCATATCATACATTACGTGTGGAACAGTGTCCGTCCAGCCGTCCTTGTCCCTAGAGGGGTCAGGAGGTGCTGGTGCCTATCTCCCATGAACCTCACAGCACATCACTGGTGTTACGGCAAGTACTTTCCAAATCCACAAAGATTCATCTGCTTGTTATGTTAACAGTGCAACTCTCTCAGTTTTGCTTGCAGCACACGTAAATAATAGTGCAATTGAAGGTTTTGTCCTTCTCTCAAGACAGGTGGAAGAGAAAGGGAAAATGTCTTTGAAGGGCTTAATTCATTTGCAAAGACTCTTCCGCATGTATTAAAATGATCAGGAATGACACACAGCATGCTTCCACGCCTTCCCAGTGGGGGGCAATTACGTCCAGAGTGCTTGTTATGTCCTACATAGAAGGTACAGGCGTGACAGCTTAATGTGAAAGAGTGGGACTAAATGATGCAGCAACAAAGAGAAAGTGACAAGAAGACTGGAAGTTAAAGACACAGGGACCATGTTTACATTTGCTGTGATACTTTGACATTGACCTCATGAAGGCTATTATCATCATTTGTTGCATCTATTGTTGACCAGAATTCATCTTTATTTATTTTTTATACTAAATAATGACAAAAATAATAAGAAAGCAGTGATGATCGCAATGCTGAAAGTGACTCATAAAAGTATTAAAACCCATTGAATTGTTTTTTTCAAATTTTGTCAAATTAAAATCACTAACCTGAATGTATTTTATTAGTTTTCTGTGAGAGACCAACACGAAGCAATGCATAAATGTGAAGTAGAAGGGAAATGATGCATTTCCAAGGTTTGTACAACGTGCATTATAAAGATCAAAGCTATCATAGAAGCAGCCAAGAGGTCCGTGATAACGCTGACAGAGTCGAACTGAGAACGACAACTCAAGTGGAAAAATGTGTTCAATGCATAAGTATTGGCCATAGTAGTGGATAGCTACTTTATCCTATCCACTAGATAGGGTTATGTATACAGTAATACTATAGTATTACTTTTTATCTTACTGCACTTTATTTTATCATATTCATTTGCTGTTGTGGGGTTTAACCGGGGACCTTGGGTACCCAATTTTGTTCCACCCCATGTACCACATGTGATGTGAATGACAATAAAGTTTCTTATGTCTTATGTCTAAATGTGGCTTTTATGAAAGAGCGGCCAGAAGAAAACAACTGACAGAAGAAAGATATAATAAAGCCCCTTCAAAGTTTGCACAAGTCATGTTGGTGACACAAACAAGTTGAAGAGGTTGCTTTGGCCAGAGAGAACCAAAATGAACATTTCTCCTCTCAGTCCAAGTACTCTATGGTGACAGAGTGGAGGCACCATCATGAAATGTGGATGTTTTCCTTCAGAGACAGGGAACCACTTGACAGAAAACATGTTATAGCCTGCAAAAGACTAAATACTCGGGCAAAGGTTCTCCTTCCAGCATGACGACAACTCAAACCATATCACCCTGGCTACAATGGACTAGATCAAATAGTTTTCATGTGTTTTGGCTTAGTTAAAGGCTAAACCTAAAATATTTGTGGTAAGACTTGACAACTGATATTTACAGAAGTTCCTCATCCAAGTTGCATGGGCTGTTTTGAAAGGGAAAAAAAGGCAAAAATGTCAGTATCTAGCTGTAAAAAGCTAGTGGACATGTCTATCAAAGACTTACAGCTAAAACTGAAGTAAAACAATCTTCTATAACATTGACTGAGGAGACTCAATGCCTCCTCGGCATTATGTTGAGTATGCTCAACATAATGCAAGTCTTTAGCAGTCAAAATTAAAACTAATGTATATTTTCTTTCTAAGCAATTTTGAAAAATGTGAACAAGCTCAAAGTTTTGGAATAATTTGAAAAGGCACTGAATGAATATGCAAACAACCTGATTTAAAAAAAAAAAAAATCAGGTAGGATATAAAAACTGAAGGACTTCAGTTCCCAAAGCATCCAGTTGTATCTTTTTAAAACTTAAAGGACCTATTTGTTTCAGTAACACCAGCTCCAGCAGTGAGTTCAGGGAAGAACTTGCAGGCAGTAAGTTGCACTTTTGGGTCTTGGGAAAAATAAAGCAGTGCTTTGTATTTTTATAGATATAGGCGCTATTTTGTGTCAGCCTGAGCAGTAATCTGAATGTGCATCCATGGAGATGACTCACTCACACTATGTTCTGCAATATGTAAACAAAGGTATAAATACAATTTTCTATATGCTACCAAATATAATACTTCTCTAGAAGGACTAATTTTGCTTTTTTTGAATATAGTTTATAATCGAAATATCGTCATTCAAGTAAACACAGCTGCGATCAGGCTGAGGGAGGAAAATAACAGTGTGATATATATAAAAAAGTGCAAAAACAAGAAGCTTAATTCACTGAGAAGAGGCTAAAAAGAAGCAAGAATTCTGGTTGTATTTTGCAAAAAAAACTGCACACTGCCATATCTATGTAAGGTCCAATTTGTAGAAGCACCACCATGAACAGAAGTAAAAGGGATTAAAAGTGAGAGAGTCGAGGTCAGAGCTATTTTCTCCTGGGTGGGAGGTGGTATGTGAATATCTAATCAATAGCCATCAGACACAGGAGGATTTAGAGTCCTACGTTGCACGACTCAGACACCCCAAGGCAAGCTGAGCACTCAGACCAGAGCAATGGAGCATGAATGTTCCCTCACGGTGAACCGCTGTGATACAAGCAGAGGAGGAGGCTCTGCAGAGAACAGCTGACCCTGTCTTCTGCAATTCTGCTCCCTGAACACCGCCAGTTTTGACAAGCTGCATGTGCATCTTTGGACTGTGACCATGCGAGCCCAACCGAGGACAAACAACTGAGAACAGCGACCCGGTCAGTCAACCGAGAGCTTCAGTGATACTTCTTACAGGGAAAAAAGCAAAAAAGTTTGAAAGGTAAGACTGGAACAAATGCAATTACTAAAAGACAGAGACAGAATGGCTATTACTCAGTCTATCCTCTGTATATCCATCACTGTACGGTTTGGGTCAATCACAAGACATGACAGGTTCAAACTGTAATAAACAATAAGGTTTGAAGAGACGATCATCTGGATTCTCTCTGGATGGACTAACCTTCCCTCCACACAGGACTTGTAAAAAAAAAGAGAAGGTAGCATCTCTCCAGAGCCCACTCATCCTAGACACAAACTGCTTAAACTCTTACCCTTAGGTCCGTGCTACAGACCACTGTTTGCAAAAATGATCCGACACAGAGGCTCTCTCTTTCCCACATTGTCTCTCTGATCAACACTTATCAGTCAGAGTGACACCATACATGTTGCCTTAGCCCTGTCTTCTTTTTATGCATTAATATTTTCTGATTGTCTGAAATGTGGACTGCCTGATAAAGAGCAGTTTCAAAGAACCATCATCACACTACAGAGCAGAGCAGTCATCTGTGTATTCAGTCATAACACAGCTATTTAAAAAAAAAAAAAGGTAGGAAAAGAGGTGGGTTGCAAATCAGCTTACTGAAGAGGCCGTAAAGGTAGGCATTGTAATGCAGTTTTAACAAAGGCAGTTTCAGACATGCTGATTGAATACATGCAAAGAAAAATGTCCTGTCTGAGAAAGACTGGGTTGTTGGATAGTAAAAAGTGTTATGAAGGAATGGGGTTCTGTTTTTCTGTTTAGGGTTGCACAGTCCACTACAAATGACTACATTCCAAACACAAGACATCCACTAAAATATTTTTATGGCTAATTAGGGTGTAATACAACAGTGGTTTACAAGTACAGGGGTGTAAAAAGGTTGAAATGGTAATGTCTGTGTACACAGTGAAGGTATAAAATGTGTAAAGGGGCAATTTGGCCCAGAAATTCTAAATTCAGAAGATGCCATGTCATCTGTGTACAGTCAGCAATCTATTTTATATTTGGATATACCCTGGTACTCTATAAGGACAAAAAAACTTTAAGGGAAATGATGCCAAAGGACCATTCCATTGCCACATCCTGCACGATTTACTGTCGACACAAATGCAGAGTCAGGTAGGTGTGACTTATTTCTATGAGCAGCTTTAAAAACTTTTTAGGTTGTTTTGCTTTTCTTTTTTTCCCCCAACAAAATAAGCTTTTAATTTTCTGTTGCTTTAGCAGCGTCTCTATCTTGGATTCCCTGTGAATTTATCTCAGCTACTCGCGTACCACGAAAAACAAATCAGGCCATAAGTAAATGGATCGGGTTAATTAAAATTTCAAGGCTGATTTATGTTGCCATTTAGCTTAGCTGCACAGACAAATATGTATGACACTGCAAACACTTGCGCATATCGACACAACCTTAGACAACAATACACCCACATCCAGGCCTGGAGCCCCTCCAGGAGACTCCTCAGGCCACAGGAGGCCAGCCTTGACGTTTATGCTGATCTAGCACGCCAACAGCAAATATTGCTCTGCACTCCCTCTTCATATTGTCTGTGCTCGGTCCGGCACGGTTCACTTACTCACCGCTCCACAGCCTGGCGGCAAATAGACTGTGAACATCCAGACTGTCCATCATGGAGTGGAGTTTGACAATCCTCTGACAGCCACACAGAATTGATTCTTCAGGTCTGCTGTTTATTTTCCACAGCCATCCCAGCCCATTGCTCTGCTGAAAAGGCACTCTCGCTTGCCTGAATTCAAGGACCAATAGCACACCCCACTCCACTACCCTCCCTCAAGTCTTCCTAACTTTTCTCTGTCGCTGCATCAAACAACTGACACTGACAAAATAACAGGGGTTCGTGCTTCCCTACTGCGTTTCTAAAGCTGTTTTCAACTTGACAATGTGTTATGAGTGGCAGCAGCTGGTAAAAAGTAAATGTAACACAGACTGGGATGTATTCGGACACACATTAAATGTCTCAAGTGTGAGTCCAACACTTTCACTAGTTATTTACAGAAGAAGAATGTTTTGCTGTCACAAACTTTCTTACCCCTCAGCAAGATTTCAACTGAACTTACACTGACTCCTTTGATTTGCATTGGGAAAATCACTTTGGAAGAAATCATTCTTGGTGTATTACTTCTTTTATAGAACCTATATGCAGTTAGAGCACGATTGTAGCAAATAGGACTACAAACCATTCATGCACCCCCTTTTTGGGTTAACAAGCAGCAACTCAGAATACCAGCTGCTTGCAATTTCACTTCCTCCACCTCAAACCTAGAGGTGTTATTAAGCTGTATGTTCTGACATCTTTCTTGGTCTCTTCAGGTTGAGTGTTGACTTTTGTTGGCACATGAAGAGAGAATGTGAGGCTCACTTAGGTGTGCTCCAGACCGTGACAAGCAAAGAGTTGCTCTCAAATTGTCTTCTAAAGTGGGAATTCAGACCGAGCCGTGTACAGTTACTGTGAACTAATTATCAAATAAAGATAACATTAGGCTGAGCTTTGGCTTTCAGCTGTTTCTGTAAGTTGTTCCATACAAGCAACTATGAAAAAAATAATTGGTGCAGAACTTTGAGGGGATTCTTAACAAGAAGACAATGTATTTTTATGTCTTCCAGGTATTAAACAACTTTCTTCTCAAAAAAACTACAAGGCTTAAATTCCAATTTGGCTGTTTGTGAACATAAAGTTGCCCCCCTAGTTAAAAGTGGACAATTATATTTGGATAAATGAAGAAGCATTTTTTGTCAATTTTATTAGACAATCCTAGGTCTCAATGCTGCCTAAAGCAAGAAATCACCAAAACCTCTCAAGCCACACGAAATAGGTTGGAAAATGGAGTTATGCAGGACAATGATCCAAAGCAACAATCAGTAAGACCACCTTCAAATTGTTCAACCTTCCTGTGTTCTTGAGATGCTTAAGAACACAGGCGTTGTCTTAAGAGACGAAATGACCCCGCCTACAGGCGTTTTTGACTCTGCGCGGTCCAGTGGGGTTGCACTGACCCTGTGTGCCTTTGAGGTTTGCTTTTGTGTGGTTTCAGAAACTAATGGAATCTTCCATCTTCCTTGGAGTTAAAATGGTTGATTTGAAATGTATTTTATAGATGCAGGTTTTTTTTCTCAAGGTATTAATATTTGTTTGATGATCTGAAACATTGAAGTGTGACTAAAATAAGTGAACAAGTGTACTTATACGTCAGGAAATCCCTCTGTCTCAAAATAAATAGCACTCTGCCTACCACTGCAGATAAGGCAAGAACTAATCATTCATATATATAAAAAAATACCTGACATCAGAAAAAGGTGATGTATCCCTTTAATATATCTCACTCCTTGACTGGGTCCATCTGAACAAGATACACAGTGTAATTCATTTTATCTGCCAAGGACAGCACTTCTCTTCTGTGTCTTTGCAAACAAGCATAAAAAAGTCCAGCAAAGACTTCTGGTGGGAAAGAACAAGATAAGACTGCCTCCAAACTTTATATTTTCCGTTCTAATCTGAGCTTCATCAGGAATCATTTATCAGCCTCTCATCTACCAGATGGTCATTTGTGTCAAATGCAGGTGTGGAAAGTGGAGATTTTAGTCCAGTTCTGCTCAGAATGTCACTTCCAGCAAACTTTTATCAGCATTATTTGCTGTTTCCAGCCCCTTCAAGCACTATTTGTCTTTATACAGAATTTAATATTCATTTATGTGTTCAATTTACAAGATCTAATCTAAACCTCCAGCTGATTTGTTTAGAACCCACTTGAGCTGCAGAGTCGCTTCAACTAAATAGTCATTCATAATCATTTGCAAAGGATTATAGATCGCAGGCATATTTTGCTAGACTGCACAATGTAGGTTGAGAATCTTTTCCATAAAACTTTAACGACCAAAATAATTTGATGCTATTGTTGCATAATTTGGACCGAGTTTGACTGTGTGTGACTGAATCTGTCATGTGTTTAGAGCTTTGTTCAGCCGAAATGCACTAAGGCGATAACCTCCTGTCAGTAAGGTTAAACACAAGATTTATTATATGTTGAATAATGCTAATTTGCCTCGCCAACGCAGTGGAATAAGTGGATCAGGAAGTGGTTTGATAAGAGAGAGATTGGGCTTAATTTGGCTCTAAGAAAACAGAAAGTTTTTAAGCAATGTTTTACTTGTCATGAGTAGGTCATTCAGTGCTGATGGGAGGAGCTAAGAATCCAGATATACAGTATGTAGTTAGGTTTGCTGATTTCTAAGGAGGATGGAGGACCAACAAACAAAAGTACTTAGAAAACAGATCAGAAAGATGGTATTGCTAGATTATTGTAGACTGAGCTAAATTGCCCTGCAAGTATTGTGAGACTGGGGTTTTTGTTCTTGTTTTAAACACACAATCTCCAGAGACTCCTCATATTCAGATAATCCAGCAATAGAATATATATTGATTGGAGTTTGTATAATCCCAATATTTACCCCACCAAATGAATGTACAAATGAACTTCTTAATAGATCTCTGAAAGGAAAAGATCCTCAAGATCCCATTTCCTTCAGGTATGAATTCCATCTCTAGCAGAGACGCAAGATGAAGGTAGGATGTTCTAGAGACAGACATGAGGTCAGCGATGAGCAAATAGTAAGAACGTTTCACAAAGAGAGCCCTTGTTTACAGAAACCAGAGATGAGAATGAGAGCTTTGCTGATCCTTTTGTGAAAAGTTGTGATGAAATTATTGAACTCAGTAGCGGGATTACAGAGCAGAGAGCAAAAGTAAAGAATACATGGGTGACACACAACCTCCCCAGGATCATAAAATAATTTTTCTATGATACATTAATTGAAAGGTCCAACTGTTTGCTAGTCATTCCATCCATGTCATTTATAATTAAATCCTGCTAAAAGTTTAGTTTTAAAAAAATAAGTCATGATAAACACATCAAAGCATTACACTGGGACTTTAATAAAAGATGAATACGCCGGGCTCCAGAACTGCAGCTGTTATGCATTTCCTCATAGCTATTCCCGAATAAAACATCCCAAGAGAACAATACGAGATCATCAGCTTCCTTGCACGGTCCGTCCAGTGCTCTCAAATAAACCCTGATGGAAAGAAGGAAATCAGTAGATGCAAGAAGTTATAATGCTACAACCTTCATTTATCTTCATTAGCATTTATTCAGATAGCTTTATGATTCTAAATCAGCATAGTTGGCAATAAATCTTCATTTTCTGTTGAAAGCCTTATTGATTTTGCTCTGCTCCATTTCCTCTCTGTTTGGAGTCTATAAATGCCCCCCGCAAAAAATAAAAAATAAAAAAAGAAGAAAAACAAGGAATGATGGTTATGTTTCTGTACGCAGAAACTCCAAACTGGTGATTTATGCCTGGGGGAAAATAAAAAAGGTACATTGATTAAATAGTCATTAATAAAGCAAAATATATGATGAGAAACTATACTGACTGGCAGACAAAACACAGCATGCTTGAGGTAAATTTGTTTCTAACTTAGTATACCTAACAGCTATTGCACAATAATGGTTTTTACCAGAATGCAGAAAAAAACAGACCCGACCTCTGACATCTAAAAAGAAGTAAACTCCCACACACACAGCCATTTCCTGGAAAGATGCAGAACTTGCAATACATATATTTCTGCTGAAAAACATACATTAAGGATTAGATGATAGTTTATTCTTCTGTCTTCCCACCAGCATTAGGAATATGGGAGTAAAGAGAACTCATAAATATATAAGGCCACTCGTTCACATTCCCAGTTATTACACTTTTCAGTAAGGCTCTAGTAGTCAAACTACAAAAAGTCCATGCTGTGGCAATGTCAGTCTGACCTCAGACCCATATGGGCTTTATGGAGCTAACGCTTTTATTTGCTGTGTTCAGACGTGAGATATTGCCTCTCGGCTCAAAGGGAGAAAGAAATATGATACTTCAGAGTTTTATGTTATCATCTCTGGTAACGAGAAGAGAAAGGAATTTATGCTGGGAATCTTTTATCTTGTTAGTCCGGTTTTGTGGTCATGTGGCAAAAAAATAGATAAAAAAAAAAAAACAACAGAAAAACATAAAGTTGAACGTTAGACATTTGGATGTCAATCATTGTTTTATATTTTTGCTTTCTAATTTGTTTAATGAAAGTTTAGCTATTTTTCAGAAATTAGCAGTCAGACTCAAGATTTTAGGTAATTTATCTTTCCTGTTTGTTTTCTTATTGCAAAACTCAATGCAAATCAGTTCTACCTAAACCAAGAAAAACAAAAACACCCAATTAGCAAACAAAGCAACAGTAACAGTGAAATGATTAGCCATGAAAGAATGGCGCTGATTTATTTCTTGTCATAATCTTGCAGTTTTCTGTCATTGAGCAAGATGACCTGAAAATTATGAAAATAATTATTAGGTATTTCAAACTAAAACTGAAAGCCAAAAATCTTTAGAATTTATTATGAAACAAAACAATATCACATATCATCTAAAAATAAAATTGTTTGTAAAAAGGTTGTTTGGTATTACTGATTTTGGTTTGTTTAGTTGTCAATTCATTTTACCTTGCTAAAAATAGGTAAGTAAATTTGTTGAGACTTTTCAGAGATAAAAAGCCCAGCAAAATAATGAAAAACAATGCAGAAAAAACAAATCGCCAAGAATGGATTAAAAAAAACAAAACAAAAAAAAACACACACACACATTAAAGAAACTAAAGTAAAATGATTGGGTCAGCTGTGCATTCTTTAACACATTAACCTATAGGGCATTGTGGTATATGAGTAAATGTTATGGAAAGAAGCCATGTATGAGTAATGGCTGGTGCTATATTGACTCTACTTATAGGAAGTATAAGTAGAGTCAATACTACTCTACTTAGTAGAGTAGTATTGTTTCCCACAAACAATGTTCCCCAATGTTTGTGGGAAACATTTATTTCAAAGGGATCGTTAGAACTATAAAACAGGTAATTTAGTAAAAACAAGTTTTTTATTTTTTAATTTTTTAGGGCATTTGCTTTCCTTCTACTTCACAGAACTGATTAGTTCTTTGATAAAAAGAACTAATCAGTTCTTTTTATCAAAAATAAAAAGAACTGATTAGATAATTTATTTTTAACTGCTCTTAGATGAGTTTTTTAAACACATTTTATTCTTTTACATATTTTTACTGTGGTGCGTCTGAAGGATCAAGACTTCAAACATACAACTCCTTTTTATTTTTGAAGTGTTTCATAATCATTGTTCACCCCCGGCACCCTTTCTGAAATTTTAATAACCAAGTTAAAATTAAAAAAGAAAAAATTGACAATGCTTACTGAGAAAACTGAAGAGTAAAAACATCTTTGCTTTTTGGCTGTGTCCACAAATGCAATACAATGAAAGTACAAGATGTGTTTCTGGCAATACTGCCTTCATGCACAGGAGTTGGATAATGCAAATTGAAAGCTCCAGCTGAGCGCTGCGCACACACACACACACACACACACACACACACACACACACACACACACACACACACACACACGGACACACGAATCTGACAGGCTGTAGAGGTTGGCAAAGATGTCTCTTGAAACCACCTGAAATGTCAAACGAAATATAAAAGAATTGTATGTTTCCCATGAATGTGTTCACAAACAAACCCACGCATACAAACCAGCAAGTATAAAACTTCTTTTGTCTATTTGTTTCATTTGATTTTGGATTTTACAAAACACCTTCTGTAGTGTATGATCAAGGTGAATACGTTTTGTGTGATTCAATTCACACTGGATGCAGGAACTGAATTATGCATTGCAGTTTAACAAAGAATGTAAACAAATGCAAATTTCAAACAATTTGGTGTTATAGATGTGCATAGAAATTTACTGTTTATCTTGCCATGTAAAGTGCCATCTACAAAAATACTTCTAAAGCATATTTTCTTAAAGATGAAGTCCTGTCAAATCCATAAAGTATGTTTTTGTTATCTTAGACTCTTGATTTGTATATATGTTTGTTAGGCATGGGCCGATATTAGATTTTGTGATATTGTTTTATCAGTAGTGTCAAACTCATTTTCCTTTTGGGCCACATCAAGATCATTAGTGTCATGAGTATATTGATAAAACTATCTAATAAACGGTTAAAAATATTACAGCTTTAGATTAGCTTAACTTCAAAATGGAGATGCCATATTGACACAACCTTAGTAGGGTAACAACACTGGAATCAGGAGGGCTAATCAGAGGCAAGTAGAAACAGCTGATGGAGAATGCAGGCAGAGGGGAATCAGGAAGGACTGTGAAAGATAAACAGAAATGAGACAGGAACTACAAAGAGGAAAACTAATCTTAGAGAACAAAATCCAGAGCATAAAGTGCAAAACAAAGGAATAAAAGAACAAACAAAACAAAATAAAAATGGCAAGACTTACGAAAGTGAATAAACAAAGGAATTATCCAAAACAACAACAACAAAATGAAACCCCAAGCACAAAGTTTTGGTTCATAGAACTTTACAACTTACTGAATAGTGCAGCTGATTTTGTAGAATATAGACAAAATTTGAGCGTTGGCCATAAGCGGGTGGAGGCCTTTCAGTATTATCATATTTCTGAAAGATCAACTGCATTGTGTAAGACCTCTTTCCTGTGCATCCTGAAAATACTTTAACACTTAAACACAATACGGCAAACTTGAGTATTAAAGTTGAAACAAACATAAAAAGCAGGCCTGGCTGGACAATTGGCTCCTGCTGAACCAGAGAGCTTGATTAAACTGTTCCTAAATCAAGTCCTGATAACTGCTGTATTTTTTTTTCTGAAGGTGTCCCTGATAAAGAATCAGTAAAATGGACATTCATTATGTAGATGTGAAACTATTTAAGGTGCAAGGTGAGCCTGTGATTCTAAAGGAAAGGCTGCAGGATTTATCCACCAGACAGTGCAGATGTAAAGTTATCAAGAGAAAGTAAAGTTATCTTTAAATATATCAAGGGAGAGGTCAGGGCTGAAGAGTTTTAATTTAAGGGATCCATAAATGTCTTAAATTTATATCTCTGCACATGTCACTGCTTAAAATTTTATGAAGCAGAAAATACTGGATTTATAATTTTCTTTTTCCTCCAACAATTTAGCAGACATTCCTGATAGAACTGGTGTTACTCTGCGTTGTAAGCCGCTTTGCTCACACACCTTTTAAAATCTGCTCACAAATTACCTACAGGATTGAGATCAGGCTTTGTGATAACCACTCCAAAACACAGACTTTTTAATCGGTACAGCTGGGTCATCGTCCATTTGTAGTTTAGTTTTCTGGTTTTTCTTGAAATTTTGCTGCCATGTTTACACATAACGTTCGGCATCCATTTTGTGAAGTGCAGCAGTCCATCCTACAGAGAAGGTTCAGCTTCTGTACTACACCCTTGGCATGGTGTGCTTCAGCGTAATCTCCAAATATAATGTTGGCCTTCGTGCCCATACACCTTAACGTTTTTGTTCCTGAGTGCTTTGCAAACAGTTTTCCGGCTTTTTTTTGGTTACTTTTATAGTCATATAGTTTCTTCCTGGTCTAAATGGCCTTTCAGCCAATTTCAGGCAGGACTCGTTAAACCCTGGACTATTACACTCTTCTACCAACTCCAGGTAGCATGTGCACATCTGCAAAGGTTTTTTTTTTTTTTGCCCTGGAGTTGACAGACATGTTGAGTCCAGTCCAGTGTGGACATTCACCTAGTGTCTTTAATTGCTTGGACAAAATTAATGTGACATTTGTTCAAGCCATTCAAAGCTTTAGGAATTTGAAAACTCAACCAAATTTTTGGAGCAACACCATATTCTTCCATGTCTTGGCTGGATTTTTCCCCTGATGTTACACAAGGAAGCAGCATTTTCTAAGGTGTTTCCTAAAAATACATTGCCAGGTTTCCCTCTTGTTAACCCAAATGCTGTTAACACATTTTTAATAAGTTTACAAAAGGCAATGACACCATTATGCCAAATAACAGTGTCAAATAATGTATGTAACATTCTAACTTCTAAGAAAGTAATAAAAATGTTTCTCATTATTATGGTGTCCCAGTTGACCTAAACAGGAAAGGTTCTGTCTGACTTAATTGCAATCATTTAAAAAAGACAATGTTTTGTTTTTCTTAGTTTGTAAATGTTTGCTGTTAACTGTGCATAGTGGTGCACAGTTAACAGCACCGCTATGGTGCTGTTAACAGCTCATTTCCAATGGAACAAATTTGATTAAAGAATTGGTGAAACGAATCAAACAACTTCTCTAAGTTAATTGTACAGCTTGAGTTTCTGAAACCTCCCAGGGCATGAAGGAGAGTTGGCAGCAAAACCTGCTCGGTTTTCAGCTTCCCTCCACAGGACTATGAGCTGATATTGGCAGCATGGATCAGCTTTTTATTTCAGTGCCACTGCTATTTTTACCCTCCATCCGTTAAAGCTCCTTCTCTCTCCAGAGGGTTCTGGGAATAAGAGCTTCAATCCCCATGCTGCAGCTGGTAGCATCTGTATTCAAGTCTCTGTAGTTCCATCCCACCTGTACCCTCGCCAAGAAACACATATACAGTAACTAAAAGAAGGAAAATGCATTTGTACAAGGCTCCCTACTTTGTTAGAATCTGAATAAGTTTCAGAGTTTTTCCCCCTTTCTCTTGTGGAGAATTTGGAAGTTTCTCTGCCCTGCTTTTCTCCCATTGGTCTCATTTTTTATGTGGCCTGGAACAATATTCTTTAATGCATCATAATAGAATGTCTTCTGCTGTTCAGCCTCTAATCACTCCTTCATCCCTCATGACATCTTTCCAAGGCCACCTTCTTTTCTTTACAACCCTGCAGCCTCTGTTAACTTTCTCTCTCCTGCTGCTTCACTTCAAGAGTCAGTGAAGAAAAAGTTTATTCAGGGGTGAACAAAACTTTCAGACATACATGAAAAATCTAACAACAAAATTATTTATAGTAGTGTTCCCACATTACTTACAGTATACTGTCATATATTTCTATAACACCATCATGGTGGCCAGTTTGTGACTTGAATATCTGAACGCACCAAGACTTGTGGACTAAAATTAAACGTAAATTTATTGGGTAATTGCACATATTGAAATATATCAATTTGATGTTCATAGCAGCAAACAAAGAAGTGATCTGAGAATAAAGAGAAAAGGGTTACAACAACTCTATACAGTCATGTGGAGGTGAATATTCTGATTTGTCCTTATGTTAGCCGTGAGTGCAGGAGAAGGAACAAACATCAAGAGTCTTTTTCAGACATGTTTGCTAATCACTAATGATCTGTATGTTATGGAGCGGAATAGTCAAAGTAGAAAATAATAGTGAGAGGAAGAGGTGGAACAAGTGATGGGTTTCTGTGGATTAAAGTAAGCTGTAAGTATTTATTTTGTGATCTGAACCAGGAAACAAGGTTCAGATCACAAAATCTGAACCTTGATTTTGAACTTAAGTTCCAAATTCTGAAACCGCCCAGGGCATGAAGCAGAGTTGGCAGCAAAACCTGCTCGGTTTTCAGCTTCCAAGGTCGTTCTAGGGCAGACGTAGCCCGCCTCCCAGGTCAATGCTGTTAATGTTAGATATTGTCAGGCAAATCCAAAATATTATTTTTTCCCTACGAGTCTTACTGCATTGTCATTGAGCCTGGAAATAAAGTTAAATCAAAACAGCCATTATTATTATTATTATGTTTAAGTCAAGGCCTCTGATTAAAAGTGTAACTAAACATGTAAACATTTGCGAGCAAAGTTCTTGAAATTCTGTTCTTGCATGTAGCTGACTTTCACATGACTTCAGAAAACTACTGAAACAGCAGACGGTACTCATGACTCTGCTGGATCTTCTTTAGTTATTATGCGTAAATGATAATAGGCCTGCAGCAAATGCTCTAACTAATTCTAGATGCAGCAGCTAAAAAGCTCATTATCTCATTTCAGAAACATCCTGCAAAAACTACACTTGAGGTGAATTTTTATAATCCAACTGAGAAATTCTAAAATGGCTATGTAAATTCAGGCCCTTATTTGTTTATATTGCAAGTCAGGACAGGTAATATGAGAAACACTGAAAATGTGAGATATTGTGAAATATTATATGTATTTCCCCCTTTTCTCAATCATATTTCCATTCAATCTAATTATAGAGAATAATCAGGAATCACAATTTGGTGAGAAAAATCACCCATCCCTTAATACTTTACCAAAATGGAGAAGAGCTTTCATTAAACTGAAAAGCAGGAAAGTGATTCAGAATGCAGCTGTTGTAAGTGATTTTGACCCTCGCTAAGGCATTACTATAATTTTATGTCTTTGAAAAACAAACAAAGGGCTTTTATGGCTTTTTTTGCTGCCCTGCTGAGTTTCCTATCCTGGTTGAGCCTGCAAAAGGCAGAATTTCAAAGAAATCATCTCACCTTGTGCAGCTTTAAAGGCCAGCTGCTTCTGTTAACATCAGTATATCAGCATAATATTAGACACACTGGACAGGAACTGATGTAGGCCGAAGGACTTTTACAATTCCCAACAGCCAACACATCCGTTCTTCAGAATACAAAAAACACAAAAAGGCTCCTGCTCATGTTTATGCATCATTAACACCCGCAACCTTCTCATCTTTCAGCTGTCCCAAAAACAACAACATTATCTGTCTTTGGAGACTCTGGAACCGTCACCCAGAGGAACAAATTTGTGCTAACATAGATCAATAACCTTTTAGCAATCCAGCCTTATATGCCCACCAGTATTTAATGCATCAGCAACGTTCTCTTTCTGCCTTGTCGCTGAAGTAAACATTTTTCTACCTCCCTCATACCAGAGATGTTCTCATTAATATTCATCAAAGAAGGCAACACCCTGAAGGAAGACTGTTTAGCCACTTCTTCTTAGGTAACTATGGAAGGTTTATTTAGGTCCTCCTATGTTTTTTTTCCCCTTCATCAGAGGACTTGCTGTGTTGTGCAAGTCCTTTATATTCTTATGTGTGCATGTACTTTGTTTTTATTTTTTCAATAATCTAGCATACTCGTGCAATAAGTAACAGATTATTGAGACACCAAAAAGCTTTAACATGCCCATCAAAGCCTTTTCTATCTATACAAACATAAATGTGTCACTGATTGCAAAAAAACAACAAAATTCCAGTAAAACACCCATTTAAACTTAAAATGTTAAAACTTGACAAAATGCACATGTATTTTCAAGTTTTCAATGTAAAATAATTGTGTATTCACTTATTCTGATGGAAAACAAAGTGTAAATGTAAAAAAAGAATGAAATTTACAACTGTAAATCACGTATTGGAATACTATTACTTTACATTTTCTTGTTGTGCTCACTAATAATTTATTATGGATATTTTCTGATGTCAGGAATCAAGTTTGAGTATCATCCCAATGTTTTTTTTTTCTGTTCATAGTTTCTGTTATTAATTGCATTTGCACATATGCCCTCTGCTTTTGATAAACTATTGTTTACCAAACTATTTGTTTCCTATTTTAACCCCTGCTCTGGTGGTAAACTCTATTGCAAGACTCTTTCCATCTATATTGACTTATGCATGTGCTTCAAGAGAGAAAATGACCCTATTACTATTTTGCATGGAGAAATGCAGCTGTGTGGGGCAGGTAAGCATGAAAACCATACATGCATATAAAAAGTTCAAGAAGCTGAACCTCAAAATTCATTTAAAGTCCCAAATTACAGAAAGATTGTTAAATTAATTTGAATGCAAAAAGCAAACATGATGCTTGCAAACTCTGAATTCACCAAAGAGTGTCTTTTTTTCCTGCTGCTGCTTCGCCAAACAATCCACATTGGTATTCACATCTTCTGTATGGTATTTCCCTAAAAAAAATATAGTAGGCTTTTGTTCCTGCACAGTCAGTTTTAGCTTCAGTGTGTAGAGGGAAAAACCACTGGGACTTTCCTCAGCAGGAGAAGATCCAGGTAAGGGAATTTTATGTATAGAATCATTGTTAAGTATCCGCATCTTGGTGAGTCAGAAAGAATCATGCACACAATATTCACACCAGGGCTTTGAAGTCTGAAGTTACACATTGGCTACGAGCTGAACTACTGCTTGAATATCTCAACTTCTCTCAGCCGACTGAAATAAGGCTGTAAAGTCAATTTAAAGGTGTATGCACCTTATCACACCTTGTAGCTATATTCCATTACCATGTAAGTCATGACAAGTCCATTTCACCTGGATCTCTCTTTGTAAAAAGGACCTAATGAGGGCATTGCGTTTAGATCATGAATTGCGTGACGATGTTCGGACCAATGATGCAACTAAACTCCACCACAAACCAGCCAAGGTCCCAGATTTGTTGCCACCACAATAATGAACCAGGGGAGAAATTTCGCCACAAAAGGTTTCCATTAGGCATAATGTAGAATCCTCTGCATCGTTCCTGTATCCTTTAAAGGACCAATCACATTTTGGTTGAAGTCTAATTTGATGGTTCAGCGCAAGACTGCTTTTAAACCGAACTATTAAATGTTGTGGACCTCAGTTGCAAAGCCGTATTTACTCGTCAGTATTATATGTATATGTCGTTGGTTGCAACACCTCTGTAATAATTCCAAGCACACCTCTGGAGGTGGTCCCACAGGTTTTTGTTGCAGCTTGTTGTTAGCAGCCCGTCTTTGAGCCTGTTAGCGTTGCAAAGTAGTCGCTTCTCAAGAATATTGACATCAGAGAAAGACGAGATGTGTAAAAAGTCAGCTCCGTCTTTGACGGAGGTAAAAAAAGAGACCAAACAACAAAGGATGCATTCTGATTATTTTTCAGCGGTTATCTGGAAATAAAACAACTTCTGGCAGCCGACAGAAGGAAAAAAGGCAATACAAGACCGTACTGCTTGCCTGGTCTTCTATTTTTGCCTTGTTTTGTTCAGGGTTTTTCTTTTTTTTTTATCTGACGGGTTATATCCATTGGGATTGGTTTTTGAGTTCATCATTGACTTGTGACCCCTGTTTATTTACTTTTTCTTCATTTCTGATAGAGCTCTGACCCATAACAGCACCCAAAACAGCCTTTCCTTAACTCTGAACTGTTGTGTTTAAATTGTGATACTGTGTTATCCCTGCAGATGTAGGAGAGTCTGGCACTTAAATACAGATTTAGCTTGCAGCTGGACTCCTGTCTAATTCTGTACATTGTATAATGTGTAAATGTCTTGCCATCAGCTTAAAAAAGCTCCAAGAGCCCTAAACACACTTAAAAGACAATGATACAAGGCTCAATGGAGTGTTAATGACAGCACTTATTCCAATTATAGCATGTAGTATGCCTTTGTGAACAAAAGCTGTTTCTGTTCAGTCCTCCCACCTCAAATCGTTACTTCAGCGCCCTCGTTCCACTCGTCTCTAACATTAATGAGGGCCACACTAATTGCAGGTCCATAGTGAGTTTCTCCAGAGGAAGTTGGAAAGTTAATAACTTTGCCTCATCACAAAAAATCCCCAGTATTATTAAATATTAGTCTCCTTTTATCTACACTGCACTGTTCTTATTAGTGCTAGGCAACCACATCTTTTTGGGTTTAGTTCTCCACCTCCCCTGCCATTTACTCCACTTATCATCTCTCTATGCCTACCTCTTCTCATTCTTCTATTTTTTTTATTATTTCTGCCTACCCAATCTTAGGATAAATTGGATGTCAGGCAATTAAATGAGTTGTCGGGAGGCTCACTGACAGCAATTACAAGGTCTGTAGGAATTCATGTGGAGACAAGATGCCCTGCTCTTTTGATTTCTAGACAGATGTCTCATTTTCTCTCATCCAGTGTTGGGAGTGAGTTCTGAGAGAGAAGGGAAAAAGAAAAAGACAAAAAGGTTCAGTGAGAGCTAAAAAGAGATGAAGCAGTAGACTGATGGATCGAGAGGAAGCAAAACAGAGAGGAAAAAAAAACTAAAGTGGTGGAAAGAGAGGAGAGTTATCAAACTCCCATCAGGGTGAAACTTTAGAGTAAGCCTAAAACTAAGCTGGAGATTTTCTTATTACAAAGCACATTAAGAGAAAGAAGTAAATGGCTATTACTGAAAATTATAGCCAGAAACTATATATCTTTCAAATGAGCCATAAGCAGTTAATGTCTTACCTGCAGTAGATAGTTAGATAGATCCCATAACGTCTTCATTTTGTGTAAATCCAGATTACTTGATCCTGCAGACTGAAGTCAAATGCAATGACATTGTTGGATTTATGGGTAAAAAGACAGAATTGATTCATAAAGGCGGTCCAAGTGGTGAGATTTGACTTTAATATCAACTATGGTTCTTTTAAATATCAGGCTTTTGTTATGTAAAACAAGATATAATGTGCCATTCTAATAAAAACAAACTCATCAAAAAAAAAACTTTAAAAAAAGTGAGGTTTCCTTGTTGTATAAATGTGCAGACTCTAGATCTTAAACTCAAAGTGATACCAGCAGAATACGACATTTGTGACTCTTGAACAAGTGAGAAAATCAATCAGATGGAAAACTTAGTTTTGTTCCTCTGAGAAAAAGCCCATCAGACAAAATGAAACTGCTTCAGAATCAATTTCAGATTCTATTAGATGCTTTACTAAAAACCAAGAAATGAACTTAAATCTCTACGGTCAGTCCCTGTGACCCGCTGTGACATGTGAAGTACAGGACTTTCACAGGAATTTATTTAAGGGAGCTTTGAGTGTTCGGATAGAGATTAGTATTTTACATTGCACATAGTTTCTGTGGTGAATTTCTTCTTTCACTTTTTGAATGTTCAAAGTGAGTATTATGATTTGACTGTGCCAATGATTAATTAGATTTACCATTTGTTGGCACACTTGTGAGCATTCTGCAGTCTGTCCAGATGGTCAGTACTGACCACCAGAATAGTGACAACACATTGAGTTCAGCGAGAGCTAAAAAGAGCCCAAACAATAACCTCGAGGCTAGCGCTAGCATGCTAGCTCCAGAAACAAACAAAACACTCACCAGTTCCAAATTTCAAGACGCATGATCATCTGAAGGTTTCTTTCACACAAACACACATCTAAAAGTTGAGAGCCATATCAGTCAGATACGGCAACAAAAACATTAGAAAGAGGCTTACAAACGACGTGAAGCACACCTGCGGCAGTTACCGTATAGCATCTCCCACCTAGCCTGGTCTTCTTCTAATTTTTTTATGGCGGTTTGCAAGCAATGTATTGATGTACATTACCGCCATCTACTGGAATAGAATGTGAACAGGTGGTAATGCGCATGCGCACATCGATGCTACGTCACATAGTGCTTACTCAGCAGATTTCTTACAAGTACGTCCTACCTGTGGAAGTTTTGTTTCATGTGTTTTATTTCAGCGAAGATTACTGTAAGCTTTTATTCAATTTATTTTATACCTGGCTTTCATTAAGCTGCTGTATTACTTCATGTTTTTACTTTACATGACAGTCAGCTTATAAATGGCTTTAGTTTGCCATTTGCAAAGTCGTTACTACTGTAAACAAGTCATTGTTTGACGGTTAATCAGGACAGAATACATTGTTTTTTGGGCTATTTTGTCCCTATATTTTAAAATATTTTAGTTTAGTTACACTCTTTTTTATTACTAAACTTTCCTAAATAGATGTGGGATTGAAGCTGTGTAATAGCCGTGTAATATTAGTGTATATGAGCCATATCCTATCATTTCAGGAACACAATGACCTGCACAGTTTGGTGGACACATTGTGGCTACGCTGCATTTGATAAAGTCTGTCATACTACGTATTAATGTGCAAAAAAGAGTTGTGGTGATCTGCATTTGTCTGTTTAATTTAATTCAAATAAAAACCTGTCTGATACTGTTTTATTCTTATTATTGCCAGTACTATAAGCTGTTTCCACTTTCAATAGGTTGATCAGTTAATTTTGTTATCATTAGTTTAATTCCAGCCCTGTCCACCCAAAAAAAATGCTATTCAACTGCATGTGATATTTTGGTAAATCTTAAACACATGCCTGTTGTGAAAGTTCTTGGTCACCTCAGCTCATATTCAGGCATCGAAAACTCCACCCATGTGTCCATTTTCACTTCTTCATTATCCTTTCAGCAAAGGCTTAATAGCCTGAAGTGGCAAAGCCCCCCTCCTCCAGCTCAAATAAATCAGAACATGAAACATATCAAAGGATTAAAGGAGATAATTAATATTTGTTTTCTGTCCATTTGGAGCTTTGTCAGAGGCCGTTAATGCTTTCATTACCATGTAAATCATTTTTTTCCCATTTCCACGAGAGGAGGTTTCTGGTTTATTAACAGCACCCTTGCAGACATTGTCCAAAATTGATGAGCTGAAAAGTGTCTCCTGCCAAGAGTGACATGGAAAAGTGTTCATGCATACACATGCATGCACATAGAGTGTTTGAAAACCAATATGAAACTGACTGCGCAGTTTCCAACATGAATACAGACACAATGCACAAACCCACAGATTAGAAAAGTTTCCTTTGAATTCACTGTTTGGTTATACACAAAAACATGGTTTAAGGACGCAGAGATGAGCAGCACAATGTAACAACCTCATCACCGTTAACACACACATAAATTAAGTTTTAAACACCCTTATTGTTCTCTGAGCTTCACACACTAAAACAAATTAAAATCCAGGGCACAGAAACATAATGTGTCCTCGTAAACAGTGGCAGAGGTAAGCTTTTAATCACATCCTCACACAGGCTGGTGAAAGCTTATGACTATCCTACTGAAAGTCACCAACTGGTTGATGCACAGTTGAATTAATCCAACATACTCCAGTCTTGTGTTACTTGCGTATTCATAGTTTAAAAACTACAAAAAATGATTTAACGGTGAATATGTGAAACCTTTTACCGTAATTGAAATGATTTGGGGAGTGTTGTCTGCAGGAATGAACAGTCAAAAGGTTTAAATAATGTAACATATCATTAAACTTTTGGTGGCTTTCTTTTTGACTTACCAGAGACACAGACAAGGTAAACAGACAGACAAGCACACACTCTTGCTCTCAATCCCTGGCTAACAAAACAGGCAGACTGCTGCTTCTCAACTCTAAAAACAGACTGTCTTATGTTTCACTGAAACGTACCACGGTGAGCACATGTCACGCAGCTTCCAGCAGCATGGAGTTCTTTGAGAAAAAGAGAAACATGGAATCTGCTTTTCTATAAATGGAGGTTGGTGTACTGATGTACATAAATAACTACACCTTACCTGACCTGTCAAACTCCTAACATTCACTGATGATGCCACTGTTATTCGCCAGAGATGAGTCTAATACAGATAGAAGGCGGATTGGCTAGTCCAACCATCTGGAACTTAACCCAGATGGAACTTGGTTTAAGTTCAACACTGTGAAGATGACAGAGGACTTCCAGAGAGCAGCCCCATGCTGGCTTGTCTCTCCATCTTCAGACACACAGTGTGCTCTGAGGATGACTTCTGGTTTCTAGAAACAACCCCTTCTCTGGACCTGAGAATGTTCTCACACATGGATGTTGGTCAGAAGGAGGCCAAGCAGAGATTGTCCCTTCTGAGCTAAGTCAAGAAGTACAACCTTCCACAAAAGCTGCTTGTGATCTTCAAACAGCATTCTGATCGTGATGTTAGGGATTGAATCTCACACTAGTTCAAATGTGTGTGAAAGAAAGTGACTCGATATGTTTGGCAATCTAGTGTTATAGGCTGACTAGTAACATTCTATTTAATTTAAGAGATGATGACTGAAAAGCTTTAATATAAAAAAAACCTGGCTGTATCATGATTTTTATGAGGCAACACTCAAAGCACGCTTATCTTTGATATTGTGTCCTAATAGAACAAACTGAAACTATACTTGTGTAAGCACAAAAACTGTCATGGAAATGAGACAATGTTTGTTTTTACACTCACTAAGAAAACCATCACCAAATTCACACTCAGAGGACTCTCAAAGGCTATTTTGCTTCTTCAAACCCAATGGTACCGTTTTCAAACTACTCAAATCTAAATCTGAAATTATGCCAATTTTGATTCAGCCTGGGGGTTGTGTTTAATAAAAAACACTGGATTGGGAGAAAATACATGGAAATACGTGCACACACAGCTGTGGGGATGGATTTACTGAGCCACAGGTAATGTAGGCTGACAGTGACTTTAACCCAGGAAGTGCAGCTGTGGGCTACGTGCAGAGAGAAGACGAGAGTGGGGAGCAGCTGATAATGGAAAGAGAGGGGAAGAAAGATTCGAGGAAGAGAGAGAAAGAGCGAATGAAAGGTATGGACAGATGAAGACACCTCAAAGGAGTGGTATAAGAATGAAGGTAGAAAGGAAAAAGGTTTAGAAGATCTCATAAAAGTGGAGTAGAGGGTAAAGCCCCCCAATAGCATGAACATTCGGCCACAAGTTTTATCGTACTTATTTATTTTAGTTTTACTTGTGCAAGACAATCACATGTTTCCCACTGATCTGCGTATGAGAACATTGTGTGTGCAGTTAAGTCAATGATGATCTCAGTGCAAAGACATTGTGATTGGCTGGTACAACCAATGAAGTGCCATAAAAGAACAGTCCATTTACCATTACCATTCAGCCTTAAGAGTGTTGGTTGTTGTGTCTTGCCAATGCACATTCAACAAATGGCGCCTGACATTAAATCCACAGTCTTTCTTTTCATGACCTGTCTGCTCCATCAACTTAGCCACGGTCAGTGCTGAATGTAGTTTGTAAGCCAAACTCTTCCTGGCAGCTTTGGTGAACCATTCCTTATCCTTCAACGTTCATTTCTCAGCTCACCAAAACTGAACGGCAGTGATTCCAGCAGCGAGTGTCAAAACCTTGTGGAAATCCATCATTGGAACAGTTGCAGGCAGCTGTAAAATGCCTACACTTTAGAATCGAAGATTCAACAATCGCATGAGGGGGCAATGTTTGGAGGTCTACATGCTTTTGTACGCGCAGCTTGAGTAAAAAGGATGGATGGAAGGTAGCAGCAGGGGGACAGAATGATGAAAGAAAAAAGGAATGGAGCTTAAAGAGAGATGGATATACGAAGGAGGGTGATACAGTAGATCATAGAAGAAGAAGCAGGGAGCCGGAGGCATCAAAGATAATTTGTGAGGTGAAAAAAGAGCCCAGGGAGGAAAAAGCAAAACGAAAGATGAATGAACGGTAGCTGAAAAGAGCTGCCGTTGGTTGGGGAAGGTAGACATATGAAGGAGGTGGGGAGCAGAGGGGACTGAAATCAGGTCCACAGTGTGTCACCACAGGGTATACAGCTGGGCGGCCAGCCAACTATGAGGAGAGGGGAGAGGGAAACCAATCCAATCAGCTGTAATGGAGTCAAAGGTCATTGTTTACTCCTGCAAAATTGTTGTGGCCAATTGCCTGAGCCAGAGACTCTATGCCTCACACAAACACACAGAAATCAGTCACTTTACTAGCAGCTGTAGTACATTCTGATAACAGGAGAGCATGTGGCTGTGTGTCTGTGTTTGTCCTTGTTTGTCACTATGAAATATAAAGACAGAGCAGAGATAATGTGTTATGCCTCAGATCTGCTCAACGGTGTGCAGCCAGTACAATCTGGACATTTCAGTATGAAATTATTGATGACATATTTGTGGCTGGGAATGAAGCACACTGGACCTTCAATAGCTCTGTAAGTGGAAATTTATTCAGAGGGTAACAAGTAGACAGCTATGTATGCACATTTGATTCACACCATAAACTAAGTCAAGTTTTCAAAATAAGGGCTTTCGTGCTGAAACAAGACTCTATCAAAAGTCAAAATGAGGAAACAGAACTAAAAGATTTGCCCTCGGCATCTGAGGAATCCAGGAACAATGTTCTAAAGCAAAAAGGAATCATCCAATCAAAGATGAATAATGGAGAGATTTTGGAAATTGAAAACAATAGAATAATCTATGAAACTTGAGCAGATGCTGTGTCATACAATCAAAGGTAAATCAAATCAATTCAAATAAAATAGTCTTATATTGTAATCAAAAATCAAAAGTAAAACATAATGGGAAATTAAAACATAAAAAATGGCCTTTCGTGCAAGTAAGTTAATACATACAGGTGGAGAATGAGAAAAGAGATGTGAGAATAGTGGGTCAGTAAAATTTATTTGAGTAATAAGGGCATTACATAAACTAAAAAATGAAAAAAATACAATAAATGAGAAAACAGAAACCAAACAAGCACCTATGAGTAAGACATAAAAAGAGTTGGAAAAGAGGTTAGTCTTCAGGTGCAATTTAAAACATGCAAGCGAGTCATCCTAATATTCATAGGAAGACCATTACACATATTTGAAGCGAAGCTGTAAACAAAAAACTGACTCATGGCTGAGACAGGAAGACAGTGAAATGCTTTAGAAATGGTCAGTGTTTCTAACTGCAACCATGACAGGATTGGCTGCTTACAACATTTCTCAGCTAAATATATTAGTAATGGAAACAGATGATCATTTAATGGGTCAAACTTCAGTTGTTGCGTGAAGATGACCCGCATTTCTAGCAGAGGGGTTTATATTAACACCCAAGATTTCAAGAGATGGAGCACATTTCCATCCAAATTTTCTTTGAGGTAAAACGAATAAATCAGTTTTATTACAGTTTAAGAAAATCTAGAGTTAACACACGTTGATGTAGGGTAATGCAGTTTGCAAGCTTTTTCAGAGTTAAGGGATATGTAGAGCAATTTCTATCCAAATACAACTCATTACACAGCTGAAGAGGGAATTTAAGGACACTATTGCCAAAGCAAAAAGGATAGATCCAAGTATTGTTGACTGTGAAACACTACAGGTCAAGGATGTACAGAAAGTAGATATGTTTGGTTTCTAATTCATTTTTTCAAACACCCATATAGGCATCTTTAGGGACTACATAGTTTCTCCACAGATTTACTTTAATCTTTCAATGCAGGCTTTTTTTTTTTTAAGTTTTATGCAATTTTCATGAAACAGTGTTTGTTTCTGTTTTGTTGCTGTTATCCTTGGATTTATCTTATGAATTACATTTGATTTTCACAAGTTTCTACCTCATCTTAAAATAATTCTTAAATTTAAAACTTATACCAACAACCCCAATCTCTATTCTGTAACAGTCCATGGCCTAACTCAAGACCATATTCCTACTTTCAAAGTTGAATTCTTCCACGGATGCGCTGGCAGCAACCCACAGCATTAGTTTACACTGAGCTGTTTATACACTGAATGACTGCAGCCGCATTTTGGAACAGACTTCATGCTGGGTTGCATCTGCATTGAAAAGCTCCTGGAAAAGCCTGAGTGCATACGCATGGAAAACAAATGATCGCCACACCCAGAAGGATTTTTCCATCACCATTTCAGCTTGCACAATGTTTAAAGCTTTTGTTAAGAGTAATTTACAGTTGATAGATTTGTAAATATGGAATGACTACACCACAAAAACATTATGAAAACATTATGATGATACGGGGCATACATGGTTAAACAAGAAACAAATTGCAGGAAAAGTAATTGTATTTTTTCTTCACATGAACCAACTGATGTTGATCAATCACATAAAAACCCAAGAAAATGCATAAAAGTTTGTGGTTGAAATGAAAACTTTTACAGTGTACTTTACAGTCACACTGCTTCAATAATTGCCCTACACTTTGAACAAGTCCTGACTGTATGCCATAAAACGATCACATGTTTCTTCAGGACAAGATTTAGCTTCTACTGCTTTTCTAGTAGTTAGTGATTTGAATGGACCTTCAGTGAGGTTGGCAAATTGATGCTCTTGAATCTTTTTAGGGACTCTAGTAGTGTGAGCTAATGATGCTTGATAATGTTGTCTCAATTGATGTGTAATGAGTAAATTAATCATTTTCAGACTTTGTAAGAAGTTTTTCAACACTGACATACTTTTAAAAATCATTCCTTTTATCATTCCACTAAGACCACTTTGGTGTTAGTGGAAAGTCTTGATTTTCTTGTTAAAAAGAAAAAAAATTTTTTAAGGACAGTTGGTTTCTGTTGCCAAAAGAGAAACCAACTGAGATAATTTCAGTTTAACTAAAGCATTATCCAAAGCATTATCCAATCCAATCACCATAAAGTGACTGCCAATTTCTATTCTTTATTTTCTGTAAACTAAAAAAAATTATTGTAGACTGTATTTTTCTTTTTTTTCTTTTTATGTATTTTTCACAGTGACAAAAGAAACTGTTTGACATGATGGAGCGATATGAAAAGAAATATCTTTTTAGAGTGAGACATGTAATTATCACATCTCCCCTGAAGCCAAACAGCTCAGCAGCCATTTTTCTCATCAATAGTTCCACGTTGAGCTGCAGTATCTGTTTGTTCTGTGCATAATGATGACTGATGTGTACCACCAGAAAACAAAGAGCCCAAAGGCATCAAGCGGCAGACCAGCTTTCCTCTTGCTGCTGTCACCCACTTTGCCTCTCAGGGTTCACGAGTCCGAGACTGTCTCGTAATTAGATACTGAATCGGCAAATGGCTATTGTCTCCGATTACGATCTGGACAGCCCTTTACAGCCTGATTAATAACTGGACAGAGCTCTCTCTTTATTTCTCACTTCGTGTGTGACTTTGTTGACTAGCCCATCCCTGATTGGATCCCTATTTAATTTCACAGTGCTTTTTTGTGAGGGAAACGTTTCTTGTTTTTAATTAAAAACACATTTTGCCCAATTTTCCGTCACTACAGTAAGCTAGAAAAGGAGGAGTGGTATTGTTTTCTAAAGAGCACCAAGGACCTATTTGCTCAAGGGTGTCAATTTCAACTCATTTAAAACTACTTTTAGATGAAAAGTGGAGAAAATAACATTAAAGGTTTATGGGAGGTACTTAGGGGACAAATGCTCTGTTTTTTCTAGGCTGTTTTCTCATTAAATAGGATGCAATGGTCCCTAAAATGGTTAAGCATGAAGAATAACATCACAACCCCCAGCAAAATTTTGAGTTGGATATTGTGGATTACATCCACATGTCAGCGCCGTCTTGTGAAATAGAAACAATTTGGAAATTAAAAGCTCCCCGGTAGTTAAATTTATCACCCTTCAGTAACCTAAGAAAATTCTCACTGTGTAAGTAAAAGAGGCTTCCAGATGCTTGGTGAGAAGTACTTTGGGATAAAAATCAATAGGTCTCTATTACAGCACAGGATATGGAGTGAAGCGTGAGAAAGGCAGGCGTGAGCAGCACAGACAACTCAACAATAGTGCAGGCAATGAGGCTGACAAAGTCAGAGGAAGGAAGCAGAAACGTGGGCTACATAATGAGCAAATGTATTGTTACAGTAGACGCAAAATCCAGTGGAAAATAGATTTCCTCTCGTTTACCTCGCACACCCAGAGGATCCAGCAAGGAGAAATTGGAGAAAGGTGAAATTTATCAGTGGATACTACTGAATTCTCGAGATTTATATCATTTTTATGCTAGGGTAGTAAAACAGTAAGTCGGGTGCACAAAGATGGTATCTTACAGCCCTTCCGAGTTAGGGTTAATTCTTTGGAATAACGTCCACAAATTCAGACTAAGGTCTATTTCCCACTTGAGTAAGACCAACATTAAAAATCAGTCTGAACATCGATGGTTTTGCTGGATGTTAGAGGTTGAATCAGCTTAAAAGGACACTCTACATTTTCCAGAAAAAGTAATAAAAAACAGCTTGCTCAGGCCCCTTTCACATAGAGATTGGTATGTACAAGGACTGGGGTTGCCAGTGAGGGAGAGCATGCACAGTTCCAAATTGTTTATATCGGCTAGTTTCTGAGAGAACAAGGAATATTCTGTTTTACAATCTGTGGCTGAATATGCAAAATGTGGTTAACATGCTGCAAAAGTGAAGTCCTGACATCAAATCTAGTGATGGATGGTGTTTTCTACACTATTTATGCACATAGGGAAAGAAACAAATCAAACTTTACTGGGTTTTATTTCCCCTGCTGTGCTCCCACGGATCTTCTTGTAACTAAGAGACTTGTTAATATATTTCTACCTTGAGTCTCAAACTAAATCACAGACACCAACAAAACAACTCTATAAATATCTAAAACATACATATGTACTTAAAATGAAAGCAAACATTAATAGCAGGTTTTGGTTACCAAGTAAAGCTCAATGATCTCTCACGGTTTCAATGGAGGAAATGATGAGCAATATCATTGGATTTAACCAGATTACAAATGGGAAGTTTCATTATCTATATCTTTTGTTGAGTTTAAGCTTCAGCTGAGCTCTAGAGTGAAGATCTTTCGCTGGTGGGAAACTGGATTCCCCTTTTAATTAAATCAGAAATATAAATACCTTTGTGAACCTAGAGGAATCAGTACACAAGGCTCAATCATTATGATGAGGAAATGTGGTCCTTTCAGCATTTATTCTTACAAGGAAGACCAGGCATCATACAGAGTTTACCTCAGACATTCAAATAGGAAACCATGTGGTCTCCAGAGAAATTTAAAGGAAGCTTTCCTATAAGCAACACTTATAGACAGATCCAGGATGTCGTTTATTCTGTCTGAAAAAGTATTCTATTTATCCTTCTATTTAAAATTTTAACCTAAATCTGTCAAAGGTATGAAAAGATTTTAGCTTAGCTGTAAGTATGATCTAACGCTTTCCAGTCTCTGCAGTCTTTTTATTGCACCTTGACTTCAGTTTCTTCACTTCTCAACACTGTATCTTCATGAAAGTGTAGAGAAGAGGGTGAAGAATATAGAAGCAGCACTTTTCAACCTTACAGATTGCTCCCACTTTCAAAGAAGCAGTTGATCAGTCTGGGGTTCACTCGGAGTGACTCGTGGAGCTAGATGCTCTCGGATCCTAAACTCCTTCTTTATTGGATTTTTTTTCTATTCTTCATAAACCATATAGTCCATCTACGGCATCTGCAGCACAGTAAGTGCTGTGAAGAAGCTAACAAGGTAATGCGAGAAGTTTCAGTGAGTGAATACCCCCTGAAGCAGATGATTCAAAAGAGGTTAGAAAGGTGGTGAAAAGGTTAGCCCCTACAGAAGGAACAAAAAACAAAAAAAAACACCCTGCTTCTGCTGCTTTCTCCAAAGGCTCAGTGACATCTGGTTCTCTGCTAATGGAGCCCCAGAGGTCAGACTGAGGCTACAGTATGCATGTGAGTGTGGTCATTTGTGTTTTCTATAGTCTATTGCCTTTAGGCTGTGACTGAGTACATGTGACTACCTGTTCCCGAGTGTCCACACATGTCCCTCTTAGGGCCATGAGTGTCCCGTCAGTGAAATCTTTTTGCTTGAGCAGAAACTTAGATGTCGTGCTCTTTTCAGCCTACCAATTACTATTCTGTTCTCCTCCCTCCTGGCACTCTAGTCGGTGACCACTGGGGTGTGTGGCTGGTATTTCTGGCAGCCTGATGCCAACAGCCACACATCTTGCGGCGGAGTTACAGACCATTATTAAGAAAAACGTGACTAGCGGTTGTCATTATTCTTCTCCTCTTTCGCTCTCATGCAAACACAGAGTCCTTTCATTTCACTCAACTCTACACATTTCTGCAAATTCTGTGGCAACACACAAATGCAGACTTCTATTTAGGTCTTCTGGAGACAATCAACTAGCCGCAATATCAACAGATGCTGATTGAAATGTTTCCAAGGCAACAAAGACAAGGCAAAGTGACATTTGAAGTTGATAATTGTATAATAAGAATAGAAGAGAATATCTGTGCTTATGTTTAAAATCCTTCAGACGGATTTTTTTTTTCTTGATAGATTAAGCTGGCTGGTTTATGAACAAACATAACATATATTTTGATATGTGTTTAATATATATTTTAATGGAAAACAAAAAGCAATTTGTGGAACTTTTGATAAGACTGGCTTAAAATAATACGTTTTTATTGTTACTTTGTTTTCAACATGATGCTTTTACTAATAAATAGAAATCTTTTGAATTATCAACAATAGTATGTGTTTTCAAATCAAAATCTGCAATTTAAAGTACCAATGCAATAATTCTTGATTTGTTTCTGATATAAAAAAAATAACTTGTGATGCTACTTTCCAGCTTTCAGCAAAGCAAAGCAGACTTGAAAAGCAAACAAACAAACAAAAAACTCCACTGCAACAAAGGCAGTAAATTTATGAGGAAATTCAAAAGAAATGTTTGATTTTTCGTTGTCTGAGTTTTAAAAATGACATATTCTTTGATACTGGAGCAGCCTGATGAATGAAATGCAGAATAATGGGACGCGTATAATAATGACATGGCTTGATAAACAGCTATCATTTAAGACACACATGTACTTCTAAAGGACACAAAAAGCTAAATTTTGAACAATGTGCTTCAATTAAACAAGTGTCTCCTAACAGTATCATTCATTCAAAGGGACAGAGGCAGAGTAAAAAATAGACAACCAGGTGTATTCACCTAAAAGGAGTTACTTAATGGTCCTCAGTCTATCAGTGCTCAATATTAGGTCTCAAGGTAATATATCAGCTGCATAAAGCCTATCAGGAAAGTGGAATCCATTCATTACTTTCCTCTACAGTACTTCATTTTGGATTTGAACCTAATTTGTCTTTTAAATTCTAGTTGCTCCCTCTGTGCCTGAAACCAACAGAGTCAAGCTGATTGCTCTCTACACAAGACAATGCAGACAGATTGGGTTATTTAACCCATCCATTCATCATGAGTCAACTCTCTTTTCACCTTGCCAAAGATATTGAAAGGTTGCTTCCTTAAATGTTGAAACAAGCGGAGATTCCAATAAGACTTACTTCTTTTAATAATCCCAGCCTGAGGAAGGCAATACACCAAAGAGCCAAACATCATAAATGCTTATTCCTCTGTGCATCTCATTACACTTTTCCCATCGTATTCCTCCTGACTTCATCCCCTTCTCCCTCTCTCAGGTTGTTGCCCCAAACTGTGATTCTCCCACTGAAATAATCTCTTTTCATTTCTATTTCGGGGGGGCGCTCCCTCCTTTTCACTGAAGCTGCACGGGAAGGTTACTTGTAGTGAGCTGAGATGGAACCGTCTCTTCAGATTAAGATGCATGCTACTGTGGAACGTGCAGTGAATAGGAAGATGTTGGCACGGGCAAGTTGCATCAAAGTGAGGAGATGCTGCTGCTGGATTAAAGGCAACGCTGGGAAATGTCAACTGATTATCCAGCTGAGCCCTAAACCCCTGGTTTTTGTGATTTTTGGGGCTTTGCCGAAGCTAAAGTGCTAAATGTATTGTACTTGAACTGAAAAGAGGGGAACTATTGTGAGAGGAATCTCAGAGTGAGATCTGATTGAGAAAAAGCCGTTAATCAAATAGAACTATTGAAGATTAGACACTAAGGTCAGTGAGAGGAGAAAGGTTTTCCTGACAATAAATTTCATCTCCCTTCTTTCTCTCAGTTCTGCAAAAACCTTTACGCACCTTGAATTTTTCTCATTTCATCCAAAACATTCTTTATTTTCTTGGAATTGTATATTATAGATCAAATAAAGAATTGCTCATTATTGTGAACTGGAAAAAAAAATTACACATGGTTTTCGTTACTTCGCACATAAAATGTCAAAAGTTTGTAATTTGTATCATATTTGATCTACGCAGCTGTCTCAAAACTGTAATGGGTCTCTTGGCTACCTGTCTGGTTTGAACTGTAGTGATAATTACTCCATTTTCAGGAGCTTGATTGAGCTGTTCTCTGTTTGATCTTCAATGTTTGGGATATTGTTTCATCATTTAACTCCCTGTCAAGCTTCTCAAGAACTTCATCTCTGGCCTTTCTGCTGTGTCTCTCAGTCTCCATGATGCTGCTTATTTAAAAATGTTAAGAAACCCCTGAAACCTTCTAAGAATAGCTGTGTTTATATTGACATTAAATTACATTTACTCTTAAGGTGAATTATCAAGTCATTTGGATTTTATTTATTGGGGAGTAAAGGGGACTGAACAAACCTTGTCTATGCACTTTGACATTTATGTTGGACTCCAAGCTTCAAAATACCCTCCTGTTTTCTGAATGCCTTTAACACATATGAACAACTTTTTCTTTTGTGTCTTTATGGAAACACCAATATCTCTTAACAAGACAAGTGAAAACTACCTTATGGTTAATAAGTGATTCATGAAAGCCTGATACATACCTATCAGTCTCAGACTTTCAATTCTGCTGATGGGCTCAGAGGCTGACTGACTGATAGATCTGGTGGCAGCTCATAAAAAAAAACTCCAAAACGATCCTATAAATTGTTTGCTAATGAATATGGACAATGTGCCACAGGAATGTATGACTGTTGGGCTCTCATTTGTTAGAGCAGCGTGGTATTGCAGATGACATTAAATGTGTCCAGCTGTAGCTCACATTAATCTTACTCTGGAAGTCAGGACCTGTCACACCACATTAGAAAAAAAGAGCAGGTCTAGCTTCATTACACCTCCTCCTCACTCCAATGTCAAACAACATCCAGGAGCAGGAGGCAGGGGCCAGGGGAGTGTGATGTTTGCCAGTTTTGTCACAGACTTCATAAACTACAGAATCTCATCCCATGACGCCATGGGGTGGCCTGAGCTTCAGCAAATGACTTTTATTTTATTTTATTTATTTATTTATTTTTTGTACTTTGTGTGCTTGTTTCTGTTTTTGTGCCTTGGATAATGAAGTGTGATGAATGTTGAGCTGCTGTGGCACATATAGCTGGGCAGGTTGAAGCTCCAACCGAGAGGCAGAGATTGTCATGGACACCAGTTGGCTACAGCCCAACAGCAGGCTTTACAACCACACTGTAAATTTCCCAGCTGTTTATCAGGTGTCATAAAAATTATACCTTAACACCAAATAGGTACTGATAAACTGGGATACATCATAAACTTCCAAACAACTGATGTATCCCACTGTGTCAAAGCAACAAATTAGATTAAAAAGGAAAAACAATGATAGTAGTTGTAAAATGCCTCGCAAAAGTATTTATTCCCTCTAAACTTTTCATATTTTATCATTTATGTTTGGATACTTCAAGCTTTTTTTGTGTACAAGTGTGTTGTGTTATTATCAGTAAAAAATACACCTGTTATTTGAAGGTCTTAGAGGTTTGTTGATGAGCATTAGTAACAACCAGGATGTAAAAAATCAAACCGGACAGGTTAGGGAGTTTAATGCAGGGTTAGCTTGTGAAACAAAATTCTAAATTGCTGAGCAAACAGCAACAGGATGCACAACAGCAAAACTAAAAATACCTGGCCATCTACCTAAACTGGCACGGTATGAAAGAAAGTATAAGAAAAAGACCCATGGTAATTCTAGAGGAGCTACTTAAATCAATGATTTAGACAGTAGAATGTGTTGACAGCTACTAGACATATGTGCTACAAATGTGACCATTATGGAAGAGTACCTGGTGTGGGATCTTCTTTAAAGAAAGCCAGGAAAAGTTGTTTGCCACAAGCAATGTAGGGGACAAATTAAAACACTATGCTTGACAGAAAAAACAAAAACAAAATTCAAAATTGATGCTGACAGAGGCCATCCATCCGACATGATTGAGCTAGAGCAATTTGTGAAGAAACAAGCAAACATATCAATTCCTAGATGTGCAAAGTCAGAGACACACCTCGAGCTGCAATTTCAGCAAAATGTAACAACCATTCTCTTCCAGGTCACAACTGTATCTTACTGTTGGACATTCAGAGGAAATTTCAGTTAAATAAGATGACGTTTGTGAGTCTACTGCGACAAAATCTGGGGAAAAAAAAATAAAAAAATCAAGTTGTATAAATGCTTTTTAAGGCAATGCATTTGATTTACCTCTGACTGAGCTTTTAAACTTCAGTGTGTTGAAGAAAAGGGACATCATGTTGCAGCTTTATGCTGTATTACATTGACATACACTCAGGAATAAATTGTAGACCCAGCTAAATAAATGGGTGGATATTGTTGAAGTTTACCAGCTAAATGGATAGTGTGCTACTGTCAGGTCAGTGGACTCACAAATTTACCACTGTGGTTCAAAAGGTGGAAAAAAAGTGGAGAGCTTGTTCCTGGTCAAAATGGATTCTTTGCCAATCACTTCTGAGCTTCATTTGCAGAAAGTCAAAGCTCTCCGAAGCCTTACTGCTCCATTCCTTATTAGATTCTGATCATGGCTGAATAAGAGCAGATGAAAGGAATTTCTTCCCCAAAGTGCGCGACGTCAGCCTAGATGGATTTCTTTTCTCCACGTCCACTCTATCATCAAACCAACCACAAAACCTGCCGGCCGTATAGAACCTGTCATCCGCCAGGATCCACCAGGACTCTCTGCAGACAACCAGATGCATATGATTTTATGACTGCACTGATTGTGCATGCCAATAGCGGCAGTAAAACTCTTATAAGATACAGTATGCTGAGACCAACATGTTAATTCTGTACTGGTGTTAATTACGCTCATAACTTAAGCGTAATTTTTTTTTTTTTTTAAAGAATGCCATCCAAGCTAAGGGTACTTTAATAATATGAAAAACAAACACATAAAGACCATGTAAATATGAAGGGGTTCCTTTAGAGTTAGAACGATAGAAATTTTGGATATTCTCAGGTTAGCTATTAGCTTCAGTCTCTGGGACCAACTAACCTGACAAATCTTGCGCTAATCTGAATCAGCTAATTTTGTATGAAGTCAAGATGCCAAAAAAATCATCTAGATCATTTATTAATGACTACTAATTCAAATACAGTGGTAACTTGGTACCACTGTGGTAACTGTTATCTGAGCTGGAAAATTAGTAAATCATTTCAAGCAGAACCTCACATGCTCTGGATCTTTTCTTTGGTACATCGTTGTTGGTGTTTTATACAATTAATGAGACATTCATGCTTTCAGACAAAGAACTACTGTAAAGTTTGAGGAGGTTATGGTTCCCTCCTCCTGTGCTGTAGCGATGATTCAGCACTGAGAGCTGACAGACGGGTGGAATAATTAAATGCGGCATGCTGGGTGAATGCGGGCGTAAACGCACGACTTCTTTTGCTCTTCAAACTTCTGTAAAGCAGCTAGCAGCAGCAGTCCATCGTCTCTCTCTTCCTCTCTCTTTCTCTCTCTCTCTCTCTCTCTCTCTCTCTCTCTCTCTCTCTCCTTTCCTCCTTGCCTACTGTTCTTGGAATAGACCTTCATTCACAGGAGCTCTTTGAGCCACCAGAACAAGACAAACAGGTTTGAAAACTTCTTCACTTTCAGGAGCCCCAGGTGACTTTATTGCCTCTGTGTGATCTGAGAGCCTTTCTTGTTCTGTTGCAGTTTTCTTTACTTATTAATCCATCTCCGTCTCTTGCAGTGGCTTTGATGCTGCTGACGATGCTGTGGAGCTGTCCTAATTCTGTCACCAAAGAAGCTGTAAAGGTGGGGTTCACTCATTGTGAAGGGGACTGCAAGGTCTCTGGAGAACGTTTCTGGTTAAATGGGAGGGCGTTGAAGAGCTTATGGGGTCTGCAGTTACAATGTTCAGGGCACCATGAGGTCTCTGAGCGCAAAGAGAAGCAAAATTAGGTAACAATTTGTCATTTAGTGTGCATAGTTGATCACCTGGGAGCACATAGTTCAGATGGCTCTTGCATCTGATGCAAGATGAAGATATCTGAGCTGCGCCGCACAAAAACACACACTCGCATCAGTCAGAATGCCACAAATCTCTGTACATAAGTATGTTTGACATTTCTCCTCTCATCTGTAATCCTCCCCTGTGGATAGAAAAGGCTGCTTCGTGTGTTTGAGATCCGTGTGTGAAAAAGCAAGGATTGAGAACACGCAGGAAATTATTAAGCAGCACTGTAGCCTGTAGAAATGTTTCAGAAAGGACGGACGGATTAGCTAACAGTTATTCACACAAAAGAGTGTGACCAGAACACACACTGAAATATGTAACCGCAGAGAGATATCGTCAACATCCACCTGAGTGCATAAAGTAACTGCTGGGCCATGTTGTCTGTTTAACAGGTGCTGCAGAAGAAAAAAATATATATTAAACAACAATATTGTGTGGATGCTGTGCATTGAAAATAAACCATCCTTTGTGTCCCTGTTGTTTCTCCTTATTTGATCAAATTTGACTTAAACTGAACCTCTACTAATGTGTGTCATAATCAGCTAATTCAAAATAAATAGATATATAATTTTTAATAAATTCACTTTTGAGATTTTCTGTTCAGAGTAATAAAAAATAAATATAAAAAAATAATAAATTCTGCTGTTCCCTTATTCTAGAGCAGGATTGGAGGTTAAATCAGATTGCTTGAGCTAACATGAAGAATTGTAGCTGGATCTCTTTGATCAATAAATCAAAAAGTGTCAACACCAGGTATATAACTAAATATTTTTTAAAAGCTCATATTAATCTCATTACTCTCTATCAGACCCCTTATAATCAATAGTTTGCATCCTCCTCCCCAAACTGCCAAAATGTAACTGTTGTGGACTTGCTTGTGTGGACATTTTTGCTGACGGTATTAATTTCCATAATTTGCTTTACTTTAACACGGGAACAAGTTTGACTGCTGACCTAAGAGATCAAGAGGGAGTGTTAATGTGAAGGTGGTCAGACAAATATGAAAGAGCAAAATGGTGGATGGCCTTAAATGTGTAAAGCAGGACTTTGAATGTGGGCAGTATCTGATTGGTGTCTGGTTGGGAGCCAGTGGCGCTGCTGGAGTCCAGGTGAAATGTGATTGGTGGACAGAGTTCTGCAGATCACACCTGCAGCAGCGCTCTGAACCAGCTGAGATCTATGAGTGGATTTATGAGGGAGACCCAGGAGGAGAGAATTGCAATAATCCAGGCGAGATGTGACAAATGTATCACAGTTGTAAATGATTGGTAGAAGGGTTTAGTCTGAAGATGAAGCTTTTCACTTTCTTATCAGTTATCTGGAACATATTTCACAAAATAATCCGATTGCTTATTTTTCACATGCTCACTGTTAGCAGAATATGATAACAGAAATTTGACTCAAATATTCACAGGACGAATATGTGCAGAAGAAATGATTAGACAGCGTGTTTATTGCTGCCGAGGAACACAGCTGCTTTAAATGTTGTTTGGTATCAACACCTCTCTTTTTATTAGATTATTTGTGCACATAGTGCATGCCTGCTCTTGCTGTACTTTGAGGTTCTGATTTTCTTAAGCTATCCAAGTTGAAAAATGACCAAAGATTGCACCGGAATAAATTATAGCTGCCTTTTAACTAGATAAGTGTAGTGCACACTCTTATTTTATAAATCTACAATCTGAAATATATAGATGTTTTTCAACAAATCAAATAGAAAACATCTACTTGATGTTTTCAAGTAGATGTACATATTTTGCTTGTACTGTTCAGCATCCGGTAAAGCTAATTTATATCCCTGCAATAAAATATATTTGATCACAAATATAGTTACAGACTGTAATTATCAATATTTTTACAACTGTTCTATGAGATCTATTAAAGCAGGAATAACTTATTTGCATAACTAAAACTTCACATAGGCAGCTGTTGTTTGGGGCATCAAAACATAATCTTGCTTAAGGTACCAAAGTGCCTAGAGCCGGCTCTGTGCTCAGCATATGAGAAAATAGTTAATATTCAAAGGCATTTGATTTGCTGTGCTGACTGTTGACAGACAAGTCTTTCTGCAGCTCCGCATGGAAGCCCCCAATCAAACGGAGACACCATTTCTGCAATGGCTGCCTTCCCAGTTGTAAATTACTTTGGAGGGAAGTCAAGGGTGAACATGTTTGTGCGTGTCTACACGTGTGGGGAAGCAGACCATGACAATCCATCATTTAATCTGCCACACGGAGTTGGAATCAGTTAAATATGCTGAAATTACAAATGATGAAGTGGGAAAAAAGAAACTCAGACAGAAGAGGGAGGATGCGATTGCCTTCTCAGTACATGAACAGAGGTTTGTTTCTATTTACTCCGACAGGTTTGAAAGAATACAAACTATTTGATATGATAAGTCGGAATTGTAGCTTTTGCTGTTTTTTTTTTTTTTGCATCAGGGGCTGAGCTTCCTTCACACCATGCAGTCTACTGTGCAGTTTAGATACCGCCTATGGGGACTAACAGCGGCTTATAACATAAAATACCTGAAACAGCAAGCTGTTTAAAGTGACAGTCTGATAGTTTCAATGGAAGAAACTCTAATTTAATAAAAACTAATTTGAGAGATGTTTGTGTTGTGCTACCCTACATCTAAATTACTCTCAACCCTTCCTCTCCCCTGACCTATTGGTTCAGTGGGTTTGGACTGGACTAGATAACCATTTGAGATTTGCAATAAAGTATTAATCTTTGGCTCCAATAATCCAATATTTTGAAAAAGGAAAAACACAGATTTTAACAACTGTTGGTCAGCTTTTAGACAGACTTTTCTGCTTTATTTCACAAATAATGTACATTTAATTTGGTCAGTTTCATGCATATTGCGAAAATTCCTTGTCACTGCACCCTTTTTAGAGCATTACTGAGCAGAAATGATTGGTAGCCATCCAAAATGACATGCAACCCTACAAGGATACTTAAATTACACTATAAGGTGACTTATTACCTTTTATTGCTACTAATTCATTTTCTTAAATTTGCAAAGATTTACAAGAGCTAGGATAGTCAGCCCATGAATGGTCACTGAGACAAGGTTACTGGCGTGAAACATCCTGCAGCTCATAATCCATCTTCATAAACTTCAGTGGAATGCATGGGCTCCAGGACGGGTTGTGAAAGAGAAGAGAAACAATTCTGCTCCTTTGTAAGGGAATAAGATATCTACAACAAGGAATGCTGATTTAATACATATTACAAATTCCTATCTCTGAGAGTGTTTTCTTAATGTTTTAGATGCCATCTGTAATTCAATTTCTCCGATGCCAGGACCTTAGGCATCCCTCCTTGTCAATGCCTTGTCTGCTGCTGTCACCAACAAGGCATTTCTGCCAACAGCTTTAGTGCTACATAGACTCACTGCTTTTCTGTAAAACGTAGAGTGTGTCTCTGCATTGCATTGTTGTCCATTGGCAGCATTATTCCTCTGTGCATCACAAACATTGGGTCCCATGGCAATGAGACCATTCAGTTCGCTGCACAATGCCACAAATTCATGACTCACACGCCCGTATGTGCTGCTTAGTCATTCATATCATCTCTAAATCGTGGTTCCTGGCTCATATGGACCCAAATATTCTTGCAGGATAAAATTATTCAACTGAGACACAGGGCCCATTGGTCCAACTATCCAGACCTTTCATTTGAAAGGACCATGTTATTCAGACGTATCATTTGTTGAAGGCTTTGTGCAAAAGAAAAACAGCCTTAAATGCACAGTCTGGCTTATGTTCACATTTCTACAAAATATGAAGGAAATGTTCAAGGACACCTAAAATCTCTCATTTGCAATACTTGAACATATAAATTTTAGAGTTTTGTTAAACAATTTATTGAAATAAATGTGATGACATCAGGAAATATTCACTAGGGATTAAGGCGAGTCAAGCTAAAAGCCAATAGGCAAAGAGATCCTTGTAATATTTTGAAAAAGGAATGAAAGTAGTAAGAGAGGAAGCCCTGAGCTTTCTGTTTTTTAATATTTTAAATCCCAGTGTTTCACAGATGAGACTGTGAACAGTAATGTGGCAGGAAGATAAAGAAACTAGATCATTCAAAAAATATTCACCTAACTAAAAAGACTTCTAAAGAATGATGCAGAATGACCTGAAAGGTGAGGAAATAGTTTCCAATAAAGGACTTCTTGATTACTTTGGCTGTTTCACCTAACTGATTTTAAAAGTTAATATTTTCTATGTTTTCCCTGTTGTGTTTTATCCATTACTTTCTGTCTCACCAAGGAAGACAGGAAGACAGAAACAGCAAGAAGATTTGAGTTTGAATTTTAACCTTAGTAAATAAAATAATACATCAAACATTGTTGCAGCTGTAGAATCTCTGTTTAGAGTGCAGTGGGGCACATGTAGGTGGTAGGATCTAATCCCATATTATCTATCTAAAGAATAAGGTTAAATTTAAATCTCCTTGTACATGCCAGGGATGCCCAGATCCCTCCAGAAATGATAAAAGTGAAAGTCTTTATTTGCTAAAGGTCTAACATAAAGCAGAGCAAGTTTTTTTTTTTTTTTTTTTCCACCAGGGGGCTTTTTGTGGGCTCTAGTGTCCCTTATTTTGACAGTAGGCTGACAGGAATGGGGTAATGAGAGGGGGGAAGACATGCGGCAAATGCCGCCAGGTCCGGGAGTCGAACCCACGATGGCCAAGTCGAGGACTCAAGGCCTCCAAATGTGGGCCGCGCTATCCCCTACGCCACCACGGCACGCCCAAGCAGAGCAAGTTTTGATGTACAAGGATTTAAACATATTTTAAGATCTTTAGAGTTGAAGGAAAACTAAACTTTCTGATGTTTTGTACTTTTCCGCCACATGTTATCAATTGCATTACAAACATGCAAACACACCCACCCACCCACACACACACACACACACCCACATACAAGATTTTCCTGTGAACAATTTGTGACTGTTGTTGAGAACCAGTGCCGGTGGGGCTGTGAAGTACTTAGGAAACAATGACCGCCACACCACAACACCAAAACAATGTTACAGGCAGGAAAGCTCCAACATGTGATGCATTACCAACCAATGCAACATAGTCTTGTCTCCATAACTGCACATTTCAAAGCTTGCTCATTGTGTGCTTCAAATGTAAATGAGTTGAGATAGAATCAGCCAAGGAATGGCAAAAGGCAATGAAGAATTGAATTTCAGTTACTGATAAGCGATGAGGTAATGAACTTATTTACTTGTGTAAAGGGTAAGCTGCTTGCTAGTTTGTAATGTGCAGAGATGGTGGTACAGAATATAAATATATATATATATATTTTTTTGTTGTTGTTGGTTTTCTAACACTTTATTTTATTGTCACTCTAAGTTCTGCATTACTAACAATGCACTGTCATTACTATTTTATTGTCAAAACATAAAATAGAACAACAGGAATTTGCCAATTTAGTTGACTCGGAAATAATAAACAGTCTCAAAGAATGTTTGGTTAAAGAAGTTTAGTTCTGGAGTTTTTGTCAAAGTAACTTTAGCAGAAACCCAGTTCTGAACCGAGTCACTTATTGATGCTGAAAAATGTTCATCCATTATCTATGACACCACAGCACCGCTAGGAATAAGATGGTTATGGCACGTAAAGGGGAAATGTAAATCAGAGGATTGTGCTTGAAACATAACATCGGTTCTGCTTCACTCTTCATCTGTCAGCAATCCTGTGAGTGTGAATGCGGCGATCTAGATTCATTTTTCACGGTTTTCTCTTTAGATCTTTCGAATAAAGAGACTGACTTCATGGCATTTCTTTGCGTTTGCATGTCCTCTTTCAAACCACCAAAACATGCTTTAAAGTAAGCGCGGAAGCATTACATTTTAAAGGAGACTTTGACTGTCAAAGATGCTTGCAACTTTTAAACACTTTCACTTCACACAAGTTTAAGGTTAGCTTACACAGCAAAGCTACAAACCTTCTCTCCTTCTTTAGTACAGATTATTCCCTGTATTTGAAGAAATGATTGGCAGATGAGATGCAGACTTAACCTCTAGGAACTAAAATAAACTTACTACTGTAGATGCAAAGCAAGACAGTTTTTGGCTAAACTATACAAAATATTAATTAATGAATTAATTAATCATCTGCAAATATCTATGCATATTCTGTGCAAATAGCACAATGACAATGACCAGTAATATGCTAGTATTATGGTATTATTATACAAGGTGAAGGCATGTGGCAGGAAAGATTTCCTGCACCTGTCCATTTGACAGCAGATCTGTCTGCTCTGCTGTCTGTCTACTGTGTGGTGGAGTGGGTGGTTCAAGTTATCCATGACATGGATGACATTTTTTTCAGTGTCTTCCCCTCCACCACAGTCTCAAACGTCTCTAACCTGAGACTGATCATAGAGCCAGATCTCCAGATGATCTTGTTCAGTCTCTGGGCGTCTCTGGCTCTCATGCTGCTCCCCAACAAACCACCAGGAAAAAGGTTCTGCTGGTTTAAGAACGAATACCTGCGCATTCAGAGAGACCAATTGACGTAACAAACTCTGAATCTACAGACCAGAATTAAAAACCAGAAGCTTCTTGCTTTAGGGCAACAGTGCTACCAGTTGTTTCGTCATGCAAAATTTTATAACTGAGAAAAAGCAAAACAAAACAAAAAAATAGGTTTTCTAGCTAGTAATGAAAGGAATGATGCACTAAAACAGCTTATTCATCAAATAAGTAATTTGCAGTCATTCCACATATGTCTAAAATACACAAAGAAACTTCTTTTTCTAAACGCAGATGGGGATGCAGTGTAACTTTGGTTAAAGCTAAAGAGGTGTTTGAGCTTAATGAGACATTTCCTGGTTCAATAAAGGTTAAATAAAAATAAAAAAAGTAAAATAATACTTGAAAGGGCAACAGTGTACCATGTTTCCCTAAGCCCAAGCCCAATGGTATTTAAACACCTGAGAGGTGCTCTTCACAACCATCATATCCAGATACATGCTTTGTTTTCAGAAATGTTGTCCCAATCTAACTAAGACACAGGGCCACTGGTATGGTTCAGGTCCTTTACAAGAAGAGGGCTGCCTCAGGCTACAAACCATTACAGCCCAATTAACTGTGTTATGTACTGGATCCGAGCTCCTTTTAGCTTTCTGATAACCAGCAGTGGCTCTGACCCTCATTAACCTAGCCACTGAACCTGCTCCTCAGTCGATATCAATAACCAGCTGGCCCTCACATTGCACAGTTACAACGTGGGAAGAAATCATACAGACATAAAAAAATTATTAAGCGGAAGATGAAAAAAATTATACTCATGATTTATAGGAAAAACGTAAAATTACCACTCAAAACCTGGACACAGTAGTGTTACACCAATGACAGTAAAAACCTTTAATTTTGTGCAGAAAAGCAATTTTAGATGATTGCAACTTTGGTCATTGACAGATTCACACTGAAAACAAGAAAAAAAAAAAATCAAAGATTCACCACAGCAAAAAATAATGAGGCTGGCTTGTCGAGAATTATCCATGTCACCAACTGACCATGAATCGGGTTTTTAACCTTTTTCAAAAACTATTAGGAAATTATGCTCTAGCGCTGGTTCGGCTGCACTTTTTTAATGAAATAAAGGTTTATTTGTTTTTGACTTTATTCTTACATATGGAAGTTATACCATATTTACAAAAGTCATCTTAGATTTCAAAAACTTTTTCAATTGCATTTTGGAAATGAAGTACACCAAAGGAGTTTTGGTCAGGATTGAAATTTCAGACATTTCCCCCCCTTCAGAATTAATGTCAAAATTTGAAAGAGTCTGACAGCCCTGCCGTTAAGTTTTAGGGAAAGACCAAAGTCAAACTTTGACTAAAGTTTAAGCCCAAGATTATTCATACCCATGCCAGATTTAGATTCTAAATAAGTTGTATTAAATCAACAAGCTTGTTTCTAATATGAGACATACATCTATCAAAAGAAAAATTAAATAACTGAAAAAGGAATGTTAATAAAAAATTTGTTTACAACTCATTGGAAGTAGGGAATGTTGAAAATGTATTTGTTGTCATTTTCCTTGCTCTATAAGTGATCCGGAGTGATGAGTCGTTTTGTCATTTCCAAATCTGAGAATTCAGCATGCTGAGGCGAGTGTCTAAAATGAGCAGTGAGAGCTAATGTAATATTGTTGGGACACTTTAGTAATAATTAAGCCACAATTGCATCAGTACTTGAACAGTGGTGCAGAAGTACTGTATGTAATGCATGTGAAAGCTGTGGTAATCCAGCTGCAAAATGTTATGACTGTTACTCATGGCATATGTTATAATTATGCATGCTGCAGTGTCAAGTGAAAAGTACAGCTATGTATGTAGTGCTTTCCTGTGAAATTGAAATGAAAGGTAGAACCACATGGGGGAGTTACCTTGGGGAAAAGTTTGAAACACACTAAAGTATTCTGTCGTGGAAACCTAACTCTCCTCCAGGTTTGGTCTGCTCCACGGCAGAGATACAGATTTATATTCCCAACTTCCTCCTCCCAGCACACTCAACTCAGTATTATTCAAAGTTATGCAGCAGATGCAGTTAGACTCAGAAATGCTGTTCATAATTTTTATGTGATTTTCATGATATAAATATATGCTCTACATTTTATGCCATAAAAAAAATGACATTCACATACATATTTACGTTTAATCACACTTGCACATGAACACCACAACATAGAATGCAGCTAACATAATCTGCTATCAAAACAAGCATAAATAGCTGACAGCTGAATCCATGTTGTGGATAAATCCATCTGCTGCAGGCGTGATTTAGTGTGAAGAGGGCTGCTGCAAAACAAAAAGCTGGTTGGCGTGCTCCAAACGAATTCTGAAACTAAATGCCTGGAATTTGGGCCAATGGACAGAACCAGAAGGGAGAAGCTGCCAGTGAAGTGGACACTCTGTGTCTTTCGACCTCCAACTCCATCTTGCCTTCTTGTCGTGTTCACTTGTTTTCCGATTCTTCACTCCCTCTTAGCTGGTTAGCCCCATCTTTGTATCTGTCGATTTACAGTCTCATCCACTCTCAGTCTGTCTCTTTCTCTTAACATCTGCCTGTTCTTCTCTGCACACACACTGTTGTTTAAACAGACAACACTGACAGCCACAAGTAACATATGGGTTTTACAAAAAGATTTGTATCTATATTCTTCCAAAAGGCCCTATATAAGTTTTTTAAATAACAGCAGATTTTTTTCCTCTTACATAACAAAGATTGACACACTGTCTTCTCACTCGCTGCCTCCAGGTGGACACACATAAAGTATAGAAGAAGAAAACACACACAGAAGATTTTCTGCATTTGCCAGTTCTTTGAACAAGGTGACTGCAATCTGATAAATCTAAAAGACCAGAGGGCAAAACTGATTGTTTCTGAAGCATATCACAGTCTTTGAAACTGTTACAATAAAGTGGAGATGTGGTCCTTGACCCAGTTAATGAAAGCACTGGTGAAGATGTAACACAATAAAGTCTTTGAAGTTTAACACAACAGTCCTATTGATGTTCCAGGATTAGCATTCCCTTCTCACCAGAGTAATTCAGTTTACCAAGGACTTTGGAATAACACTGCCTCCTCAGCATCCTGGCACTACACCAAATGAAGCAACTGACAGGGTGAGCCATTACGTGAATGCAAAATGTGTTGTAATAAATGTTGCAAGAAATAAAGCTCAAACATGTGTCCTTGGATGAATGCTTTGTCTCAGCTGAGGATTTCTTTGCTTTTAGAAATTGCGAACTGCTCTTTTTAGTGTACAGAAGTTACATTTGCTTTAATGCCATCAGTAAAATGTTGGTTAGATGTTGTTGTTGAATTCAGGTATACAGGTATAAAGGACTCACTGTTATCAATGTAATTCTCATTACATTGAGAATTTTGATGACATTGTTTTGAAATAAACTAATTACATTATTGAAATGAATGGAATTGCTTTCAATTAACTTGGACCAAAATTGATGTTGCATCTGTTATTATTGGTGCAACTGAACTAAGTTACTGCTAACAGATCAAAGTGAAGTGGTGCGCATAAAGAATATTTTATGACTGTGACCAAATTAGCAATCCCGTGACAGCATGAACATTTAAGCACTTATGATTTAACAATGTACCTCTGCTAATGGGTACATATTAGTGGCAGTAAATTATTCGAACTGCGTGTTTCCACTTGGAAACTTAAGATTGGAAAGGTTGCATGTGCTCTGAATTAAATTTATGTTAAAAGTTTTCATACCATAATTAGTGTGTGACAAATAAATCATGATATTCCAAAATAAATTTTTCCAAACATAAAAAAGCTTAATAAGACAAAACATATAAAATTTTGAAAGACTAATTACTCAGTATAAACCAGAATGTATGAAGGAAATTGATATCCTTTGAACACGCCAGCAAAGTTTAAGCAAAAAACCTCCATGGAGTATATTCACAGAGAGGAGAATGAAAGATACAATCCAGGTGATGTGATTTGAAAACAAGGACCAGGTGTGAGCAATTAGCAGAAAAAGAAAAAAATAATCTGCCCATATAAATGGGCAAATTGATGCAACAATACCATTTATTTTTGAGTTATGTTTAATTATTAATTTTTTACATTATTGCTAACATTGTATAGCTCATCTGTCTTTATTTTTGTCTAAAAATTGTATCCGCTGTCCTCATTGGTCTCATTTATGTGTCCAGATCATCTTCTCCTCCTTTTTAACTGTCATAGTTTGTTTGCTTGCATCCTCAACTGATTAGGTTCTTCTCATGTATGTTTTGCAAAAGTGAAATAATGCTTCTTTGGTTTTTCTTTTTCTGTTCTATTCCCTTCTTCCGTTGACCTTAAAAGAATAACCCCCACCCTGAAATCTTTGACATGTCTTTGTAGGATGCCTTCATTCCTATATTTCAAGTAGCAAAGAGAAGCAAACGCACCGATTTATCTTTGCTTAATTTTTTTCATGTACACATTTACACAAACTGAAAAACAGGGATGCTAGGACATACGACCTAATAAAATTAAAGTCTTGTGATCGATTGTTCTTAATAACCACATGGAAACATACTCCTATACATCCTATTAAACTTGATCTTTTCCAATGCTTCCGGTTTTCAAATTGGAGAATAAATCCCTGGTTTTGTCTTTAGACTTTCCTTTGTCTGAGGTTTACTTGGATTAAACCTTAATCCTAATCAATGCCACCCAAGGCTGGGGCAGTGTTGCTATAAAAAACAACAACAAAAAAACAACAAAGCTTTCTTCCCTTTCCTCCCTTTTGGGAAATGATTTAGGCAATTTATGGGCAGTGGCTGAAATGTCATTAGAGTTATAGTCATTCATTTACACAAGAAGTGACAAGACATACATTACCACACGACTGACTGTTCCTTGAGCTTCTTCAGCTCTTGAGACTTCATTAGTACAGCAACGTGCCCTCACCACAAATCATTTTTGTATGACAATGATTGTGTGTTGCTGTTGTTTAGTTCAGTTGGGAATAAGCATGGGCTCCGATAGTGAAGAAATGAGATGGGTGCTAGATCTCGTTGCAGATGGATTGTTCTGTGAGAGACTGACACCGTCCACCTCTCTCTCTGCAGATAAATTATAGGACTGGACAACAAGAAAAGACAGCCAGAGGGGACTGAGGCTCCTCAAAGAGCAACACCATTTATCAGTGACACAGCAGACAATTCATGTAAGCTAGACACACAAAAGCGTAAATGTACCATACATATTAAGAGTGTTCAACAGGCAAGGACATACAGAGATGTCAGTTCTGGCCTTGGGCAAAATTTACAAAGACTTACACAAGGAAAGAACTGTTTTCAACTTATTATTATTATATTTTTTTTTACATCTCTTTCCATTTTATACATCTCTCCATGACTAAGGAAGAAGCAAAGCTCAGAAAATCCTCTGGCAATAAAAAGTTAGAAGGAAAATGTGAAGAAAATGCAAATTAGGTGCTGGTTATACAGTCCCAGAGGTTAAGAAATAAGTACAACTGCAGAGTTTTACTTTTACAAACTTAATTTTAAACAAATCCTTGAAATGCTTTAAGTTAAATCTATTTTAAAAATTCAAAAGGACTGGTCCTTTTATGGAAAAAAGCCTTGCAATGCAAAAAACAAAGCATTATCAATAATGCAAGCTGTGGAAAATATGTTACAGAAACTCACAAAGCTTCTCATAAATATCCAGTAATGGTAATTTTCAAATGTCAGTCTTAAACCTAAATAATCTAAAACACTTTGAACACTAACAAATTTAAACTACCTATTAGATGTAATTGTACTCTCATTGTTGATTGTTTAAAGCTCCTAAGTTTTTTAATAGTGGTGAATTAGTTTCAAAATTATACATAAAAAGTCTCATATTTGTATCTTATCAGTATTGAATTCTATATATGCTTAATAAAGCCAACCCCTATTGACTTTCTATTGACTGACTAACAGCAGATGGGAGCTTCTCCTTTACAGGATAGGAAAGATTTGTTTGACTGCACTCTTTGGAATGACCAATACTCAGAACAAAGGGAAAATGAGCATAACTCAGAAACAACAATGAAGAAACATAATACGGTTCTGTGACAACCCAGGAATCATCATGGCTTTAAGCTGCAATGAACTAGAAACTACTGAAACACCAATTTACACAGTGAAACCAGTTTAACAACAATTCAAACTAAGAAAATAATTCAAGAAACCAAGGACAGTTTTTATCAGTCTGCATAGTGGTTTCAACTACCTGCTGACATAATGAGTACTTACAGTATAAGAATGCAATGAAAAAACTGTTCTGAACTGATGTTTTGTGCAGAATGCCTGGTTTTATACATAATGCCTTTCATAATTTTCCTTAGCTTTTTATTTATTGGGGATTTTTTTGTTTACATAATTTGGATCAGTGGATGTGCTTCATGGGGTGTTAGACCAAAGAATGACTTCAGTGAGACGCAGAGAGAAACAAGAGGCACGAAGCAACCGTAGATAAACCATTCATTAATGATTCAGGTCTGTGATTCTCTGCTCACACACATTACTTGCACATCACATCTTTGTTTTTATTATATATCTGTTACCATTTTTTATTGAATGTTACTACTGTTTCATCTACCACTGTTAGACCATAAAAAAGACATCCTGGCATATGTTGTTTTACAACGCAACTTATGTTAGCATGCCTAACTGTCCACTTAACTGTGTCCATTTAAGAAGCTACCATACAATAGAAGTAGATGCAGAACCATCGGAAAACATTCTTCCAATCAAACAAAAGAGTTAATGATTTCTATTGCTTAGTGTTTTCATATAACTGTCTCCCCAATGATCATCATTATCTCAACTTTCAAAGCAGCCTAAATTCGACTCTCACTGTTTGTGGCTTCTTCTATACTAGTTAGAGTCTGATGATGGACGCCATCCCTTTTACATGTGTGACAGCTGAATCCTGTGTGACAGATTTCTGCCTCGTTGTCTTTATATGCCAACAACCCCAACATCCCTAACTCAACTCTGTGACAGCTTTGCAAAAGCTCCAAAAAAACCCCGGAAAAAGCGGAGCAAACCTGTTACAGCAGTGCAGCAGCACTCCTTCGTCTTTGCCTGACACCCCAAACAGAGACAACGACTGAGAGAGTGACTGAAGATGCAATGGAAGAGAGAGAATGATATACCAATATGACATGAAAGAAGCTGAAAAAATATTACAAATTTTCCGGGGTCTGTCTTTAAAAGAGATTCCTCACTAGCTCATCTGTGTGTGTTGAATATCCCTCTGAGAAACTCCAACTATAGGACTCTTTCAGATGGATGTTTGTTTTGACTGGCAGTGCTGCACCTATCTACTGACACCCATGAAAAAGTAGTTTTCCTTTAGTTGCATAATTTCAAAGTGGAGAATTTTGAAAACTCCTACATTTATTTTGGGTACCTTTATTCAGCATGGAAAGAAAACTGTTTGGAAATAATTGTTTTTAGCAAAATTGATACTTATTGGTTCTCTTAATTTCTGCAAAAGGAAATCAACAGAATATAATTTTTTTAATTCATTCTTGACTTCTTGTTCACAAGGATTCAAACATGGCATGATACAGAAATGGATTGCTCTTTGTCATTGCTCACCAACACACTTTTCTTTGCCAAATGTGTGATGTGAAAAACCTTTGCAATAATTAGAGTTAAATAACTTTCTGCCAGATGAAAGATAATCATTCATAAAATATAACTGTCTAATGTAAAGCTCTTTTGTCTATTTTTAATTCCAGGCTGCGACCATTTGAAAAAAAAAAAGAAACTTGTAAATGTCCCAGTAAACGCTATTATTATTAACATAAGATTTCTTTTTTATACTCAGTAAAGAACTCAAATCAAAGGCTTGATTCTGCTATTTTCAGTGACTGTAAGCTAATGAAATAAAAGAAGATATGATTTTAAAGCTTTCTTATGTGTTTTCTAAAGGTACAAATTATTACACAGGGCAAAACATATAAATACTCATTAGCAGCATTTACTAAAAAGAGTAAATGCTCCTCATGGAGTTAATTTTAATTTCAAATTTAATTCTTGTCGATGCATTATAAATGTTTATTTAATATTTCTGTCCCACTTTATGTTCCAATGGAGGGTTTAGACACATTTTAGGTGATTTACAGGAAAATCTGCCAGAGAAGATTTACAGGCTGGAATTATAATGATACAACATCAGAGAGACGAAGCTCATATTACGTTGGGACTGAGTGTTGTGGGCAGCATACACTGACTAAAGGTGAAATAACACAAACAAGCATTTTGTGGGAATCAGATGATTACAGATATCGCAACACAACAGACTTGAAAGTGATGAACTGGAAACAGTGAAAATCTTCATTCCTAAAGAAAAAAGATGCATTCAGCCAAACTTAGCCATTATTGCGAACAGACCCAAATCTCACGGAAACCTTTACGGTATTGCTGCAGGTTCGATTTTAATTGAAACTTCTTTTTCAGTCCAAACAAATTTTGCTTTTAGCTTTACTTCAGTAGTCTCACAACGATTTTCTGTCTCAGAATTTCCTGTCGACTTGCTGCACAGCTATATCCCTGCTGCGTGTTGGACTCAATCATTATCGCACAGTTCACAGGAACGATCTATACTTTTATGCTAAATATAAATATAATAAATGTCACTCAGTAATTGTATGCGGTATGTGAAAAATATCCCTCAGCTTACATAAGGTTTAACATTTCCTGGAGATGAAACGCATGCTGTGCTTTATAACTCAGCCTATCATCAAATCTTAGGATGGAAAACAGCTTCTGTGAGTCAGAGGTGAACGAGATTCCCTGCCAGCGCTACCAGCATGGAGTGGCTTTGATTGACCGACAAGGGAGAACAGAGGTTCACTGACACCTCTGTGAGAGACTAATAAGGTCCAGGCAGTCCCCGTCCCCCTTTTTCAAACAGTAAATGGGTTTGTTGGCAGGTTACTGCTGTTCAGCAGGAGGCACAGCCAGTTAGATACACTGCTGGAGGGTCACTGGCGTTTCACAGTCATTCAATCTCTGATTTCTGAGGCCTGGTTCAGGAAAACATCCAATTGGGAATCACTTATGAGGTGTCTAGTGATAACAAGAGCAACTGAGGCTTCCATCAGGAGTAGACAGATTCACACTTGAAGGTGCACTCTAAATAAAACCCATTGCTCTAACGTTAAGCCAAGTTTAGGTCACTGCTAATTGGGGCTATCAAAATTTTAAAACCACTGTATAGAGTTTATCTTGGGATCAGAGGAAAATCCTGCAAAACGTCATGTTCTACAACAAAGAGGACATTTTTAGTTTCAACTTTTAAACCTGTAAGGTGACATTAGGGAGGAATTTTACTTTTGGTTTGTACAACTTCATCCAATCATTTGAGCTGTGTTAAAAAAAGAAAAAAAAAAGAAAAGCAGAACGGTTTTAAAAACATCTGATAAGAGTAAAATGAGTGAAATAAAATATATATTATCTTTTTTTCCCTTTCCCAACAGTTTTATTCTTGAATTATCTCCTGTGTGGTGAAGTAGTATTTTCAAAGTTTTCAAAGCTAAGGTTTGTTCTGCATTATGCACAAAGCTCAAAGTCACAAAATTTCAATTTTTGCATGTAAGGCTTCAAACACTCCTTTTCTAGATTTCTCTTTACATGCTTGCATCATTTAAAAGAAAGGCGTCACACCTGCTGCAATCTGAAGAAATAGTTAACAGAGAGAATAATAGTATAGTTCCATACTACAATACATGGCAGATAAAAAGAGATTTTACTACCAGTTTAATAATTGATTTTCATCAACTAAACTGAACTTTTGAAAGAAATTATTTTAGCATCTTAGGTATTACATGCCACAAAGAAAAAAGATCCACTTTAAATGACATAACCATATGATATCTAGTAAAACCCACTGTACAAATTTTTAACAGAATTATATTACTGCTTGTCCAAAACAGCTCCCACCTGGTGCAGGTGATTGACATGAGATTAGGATTAGTCTCATGGAGGCCTGTACAGTTTTTTTTTCCCTCACAATTGCTGACAATAAAATTAAAACTTGTGGAACTGGGTGAAGTGTTATAAAAACTGGGCCATGTTTTCAAAATTGTGCTTCAGCTTTAAAAAAAATGAAATTTGATGCCTATGATGTAAATGGGTTACTTTTGTAAAGACGTTTTTAATGAGTGGGTTTTAAATATGAACAAAGAACAACATGAGAAGGAAGAAACACTGGAAAACAGACTTTGGAAGCTCATAATATTCCCCCTCACCCCCCAAATACCTTAAATGATCATTTATTTACATTTCTTCTGATCACACTGATGAGAATTCTCTTTAATATGTTCAAGAAACATATTAAATGTAGATATCACTGTTGTTATTACTTTGTGATCAATACAGGTTTCACCATCCATTCATCCACTGCTGTCAAGAAAGTGATGCTTGACGGACAGCTGGCAGCCCAGCTGGCCTGAATTTGCCATTTTGGGCCCCCTGACTGATAGGCAGGATGTGGAGAGCAAGGCATAGATGTGACTGAATTGTTGATTTGTGCACTTCACACGGAGGAGTTTGGGTGGATGGAGAGATGTAAAGGAGAGATAGATCCAAAGAGACATACCAGACTTTAGAAAACTCTTGCATCACAGCTTGAAGTCCGTCAGCGCGAAAAAGGCATTTCTGAAAGAAAACTCATGGGAAAGAGGAAAGGGTGGGAGTCTAAAAAGAAAGAAGAGCTGGGAGATCAGACGAGGTAAGAAGAAGATGCATAAACTGAATATGTAATTTTATAAAGTTGAGTCTTGACTGGTCAAAAAGTCATTTACTCAGCTGCTGCCAGTTGTTTACAAAGACACTGGCCAGGAAGATTACTGACTGAGAAAAGTTCAAATGATTTAACTCGAATTTTGAAAATGTATTTTGTGTTGTGCATGACCTTCAGTTTTGTCTTGTTTTTGTTGTGGTAGAAAAGTTCATACCATTGACACTGTCTTCACTCGGTTCAGTCTCCCTTAGGGACTTGGAACCTGTCCATCCTGTTCACTGACTGCTGGAAAAATAAAGCACCATCACAGCGGCAGAATCATACTGACACCAATTGTCTTGATTTCGGAGTTATGAAAGACTATCCCAGAGAAGTAGAGATTAAAATGATCATGAAGTTTATTCTACACATTGTGGAAGATAAGAAGCCAGTGATCCAAGAAATGATCCCAGGAAAAGGCGATCTGGATTAGTTTAGCTCTGAGGTAAATTGAGAGTTTGTGAGTAATGGATTTAGTCTTTCTGGGGTTTTGAAGGTCAGCACTGCAGAGGGAGTAATGGATGATTCAGAGATGGCTGAGGCTGAAGGCAGACAGGTACAGTGGTTTGCAAAAGTAATAATGCTCTATGATTTATTTTTTCACAGCATTACCATACACTTCAGTGCATCTTATTAAGAGTTTTGGTGATAGACCAACAGACGGTGGTTCATTATTGTGATATGGAAGAAAAATAGTAAATAGTTTTCCTTTTTTTTTTTTTAAACTAAGGAAGCATCAATAGTCTATATTTTTATTGCCCTGGATCAGTACTTAGTTTCATTTCGGATGTACCTCTTTACCAGTTTTGTACATCTTGAGGTTAAATTCTTTCCAGTCAAATCAGATTGGATATCAAGTATCTTTAAACATCAATTTTTAGGTCTAGCCACAGATTCTCAATCCTAATCACTCCTCTCTGCCCTCCAGATATTACTGTATGAACCTAAGAGTCGGACCTCAGTCATCACACATTTCCTGGAGCCATTCTCTAAAAAAACTTTGTACCTTTTAAGAACATTTTTGCCTCTGGGTCAAGAAAATCCGTGAAATCAGGACAATGACTTGAGCTGATAACAATCCAGCATGTAGCAAAGGAATGGGAAGGAAAGAGAGGGAGAGAAATCACAAACACACAAGGACATATAATGACTCTATGATTCTGGATGCCCAATAATGAGTGGCAGTTGACCCAATATGCAGGAAGTCACAGCACCAAGGAATTACCACAATAACAATAAATCTCTTCACTGTGGCAGCAAAGATTTCAGCTGAAGAATCCCAGTGTCATGTGGCTTGTTACTAACCCCCTGTTCTGCAGCGGAGCTTCTTTTTAATGGAAAAAAGTGCATGCAGTACAGGCTCAAGTAGCGGCTTGTTACTATTGAACACCTCTTACCCAGACTCAGTGCCAAGTTGAGCATTTTCAAGCACCTTTAGTGCTTGTCTTAGTGTCGTTGGAGTTGTGATTGGATTGTCAGGCCAGCGTACAGCACAGCACTCCATAAGTGGATATCTGGAGCTCCATTTGAGAACACTTAAGATTCTCCCTCTACTAATTACATAGCTCTAATTAGCTTGTGGGTAGAATCCAGTAAATGCCTAATTGTCTATTGACATTGGGCAATGAGCTGCAACAGAACCCTCTATCTCTGTTACCATATCGCCTCAACAGCAAAAAATTGTAAGCTCCTGAAAATGTCAGTCTTTGGGGTTTTGGGTGGAGTTGTTCTCTTAGGCAGATAGCAGAAAGAAACATTCCTGTCATGACTTTTCAAAGATACAAAAAGGTTGCGTCTCTTGCAGTTTGGTTAAAACATTTTCCCTCTTTTATCCTTCTGCCTTTCTGCTTAAAAATATCAATATGAACACAAAACACAAATGCAGATTGCCAACAGTACATGAAATAAGACATTTGGAAGATTTTCAATTCCATTCATTCTCCTCTGCTCTTTTGTAACAGATCTCAAAAGCTTTACTTACATTTCCAGAAGCAGGAACTTAAATATTCTGCTTTTGTAGAATCACCGTAATTGTAACTCTTCTGTTTTGAAACTCGTCTCTCCATGTTGCAGCTAGAGCATTTAAAGCAGCAGCAGCAGCAGCTCACTTACGGGAGATTTTAATGGTAGAAGTCACCAAAAAAAAAAAAAGGCTTTTTAAATCCTTGTTTGATGTGAAAAGTAGGAGGTTTTATGATAGTTTCTGTAGCTTTTTCTTTTTGCCCCAAGTGATTGAAATGGATCCACGAAGGGCATTCATAGTCTGGAACCAGACGTGTATTGTGAACTGCAGCATTGTTTTGTTGAAAGAGCCAGTCATCACTGCATGAACAGAGATCCTCAGTCAACAGGGATGACCACTACAACATTTCCAATTAGCCAGCCCCAGGTTGATCCCCCTGTGCAACTTGAAGGTCCATTGCTGTATTGGAGAAAAATCTCCCAGAGCGTGATGGAGCTTACTTGACTCTGCCACATAGAACACATTTCTCATGTGAGTAATTTTGGGAGCCACCAGTACTATCCAGAAATCCCTTTATTTCCTCCTTTGCAACCAGGATGTCGTGAGAACATGAGTACCTGATAGAGGATGATGAGTAAATGTTGCCTTTTTAACACAAATTATCTTAATTAATTTATCATCTCATAAACAGCCTTGTTTATGAGATTAAAATGATCATGATACTAATACTAAACATAGTATTCTCCAATTGCATGGACATTTAGGATCCAATTGGAAGGTCAGTACATCAAAATGTTTCTCCAATACGTTACATTTTATCCTTCTTCCACTAACTTACTGAGAGAATTTTCACAAGCCAAGAACCACATACATGTGTTTTTACACTGTCAATCTCCATCTGATACATTACTGGTGACTGGAAACAGAAGTGTGAATGTTGCCCAAAAATGAAAAGGAAATACTGATGGTGCAGTTCAAATAACCTGCTTTGGCTAGCCATGTTTTGAAAGTAAAAAGGGAATGCCTTTCTACTTTTTACAGCTATCTGTGTCTAATTCCCTGTGCGACCAAAAGAAATGACAAGAAGGTGTGATTTGAAGAGAGCTTTGCCTGGATACAGTGGCTTGAGAGGTGAGCTGCTTCTGACAGCATCATCATTAATTTAATGGTGTGTTTATGAATTTCACTGGAGCATTTTCAAAGCTCAAAAACATCCCTTCTTGGCTGACATTTTCATGGCCTGTCGGACAGAGCTCTGTTTACATTAAGTACACCCAGGGGTGTGCGCATGTGTGTGTATGTGTGTGTGGAGGTTGGGAGGGTATGTGTGTACTTAGCCTTTTGGTATCCCTTAAGGCCAAAACAACAGTTTCACTAAAGAACAAACAACAGAGCTACAGAGCCCAGAGAGTTGCATTGCTGCAGGAGTTGTTCAAGGTGATGAGGGCCTGTTGAGAGTTTTCCTGTCAGTCAGGTAACAAGCAAGTCTACGTTTTCATATAGATCCTTTGTCTTGCATGTCAAAGTACACATAACACATTTTTAGGACACTTCAGTCGAAATAGACTACACATGGAAACCAGTTAGTCTGACAAAACTAACAATGAAAACTGACATTTATCCAACAAATTAGATTTCTGACACAAGGTTGAAAAATAAGTTCAGTTTTTATGTTTATTTTTGTTTTTGTTGATTGGCTTAAGCACATTTTTAGCAAATGGTTTCTGTATTACATACTCACATTAAACCAATTCAGTAAAGTAGCAAGCTGTTTTTTTCTGCAGAAATCTATAAAAATGTAAGAGGTAACATTTTTAGACTGAACAAGAGATTTTAAGAGCAGACACAGGAGTTCTACGGTAGATGGTTATTTCATTATTCAGGCAATTATACAGCTGATTAATTCTGGAGAGGAGGCGGGACTCTGGTGGACAGATTGTCGCTCCGCTACAGGAAGGAGACGGGAAACGAGAGCAGAGATTAGAGCAGAGTTTCCAAACTAAATGCAGCACAACGTAATGTGTTTTCTAACTAATGTAAAACAACCTAGTGGCTACGAATGCAATAAAATAACAGCGGAAACAAAATTCCAGTTTGATGAGGAGATGCAGGAGGAAGAATATTACCAGATGTCTCACACAAAATGAGATGGAACCACCAGCATAAACACACATGCAAATAAAAGAAACTTATGAGCCATTTAAAATGAACAATCTGATGCCAACAGTAAATATGTGGCAAATCACCACAACCAAACAGCTTTATATTACGAGGACCAAGTAATCAAACTGACTTTCTTTACATCTATTGCCAGTATGTAAAGAAATAACAGCTTTCACATAATACAATGACATATAAGCAGATATGCATACATATGCTTCTGGGTGGTTGCATTTTTTGCATAAGCAGCTGCCTGAACATGTTGAATAAGCTGCTCATGACATTCAAAATGGTTTCGCAGTTGTAATAAAAGCACAAATGAGCTCAATGGAAACGCAGTAAGGACTTCCAGAGTTGGTTTTTCCTGGTCTGTGCTCCGTGATCGTTTGTAAACATGGGATTGTTTACAAATTATATTCTTCTTGTAAAAAAAAAGAAAAAAAAAAAAAAAAAAGGAAAAAAGTCTGCTCTTGGACCAAAACAAACAATTAGACCAAATGACTTTCCTGGTGTGAATTCTCCCTAAAATACACCATATTTCGTCACTCGCCACAGGATGCTTTTAAGTCTCTGGATAGTGTTCCAGTTTGTCAGGTCTCCAAGTTACTGTTCTCAACAATTCACCTGACTTTATCATCTTCATTACATAAATAAAAAAAAAAATTGTGCACTTCATAAACTGAAAGTGGAACTACATTTGCTATCTCTATTTTTATCTGGCCATTATGTTATACACTGAGGCATTTTGGCAACTTTTTCTTTTAGTCTTTTGACTTTTTTCCAGCTTCTCCTATGAAATACATGCTGAAGCATATCTGTGGAAGAGTGTCAATATATGCATATATATAGCCAACCTGGGGCTGGCTATATAT